>CAJJDM010000088.1:118938-213621 GCA_905182975.1 Paramecium primaurelia
TATATATTATATTGTAATCATTCAAAATCTTTAAAATGTGAATTTTATTATTCTTATTTTGATGATTAATTGGTTTTAAAATTAGAATTTTTATGATGATAATCTTTAAATATAGTTTTTGATAAATTTTTAATTTAAGGTATTTATAATTATTCTCCATTAATTATTCTACTAGTGTAATTAAGAATAGTTTTATTTTAATTAAAATTGAATAGTAAATCAATTTTATTAGTTGTTGTTTGAATTTGTAATATATTATACATTAAATCTGAGTCAGCAATTTAAGTTTTCATATGAATTCTTTTTATATTTTATCTAAAGATTGAATACTTTTATGATTATAATTCTTGTTTATTGAATATATTAGTAAAACATTCATTCTTTTAAGATACTCTATTCTATAGGTCCATTCAACATTTCAAAAAGTAACTGCTCTTTAATATATATCAGCTTTTGAAAATTTAATTTAATATTAATTAGAAAAACATTCGAAGAAACATAAATTATTAGTCCATGTACATTTAATAACCTCATTACAACTACCTAATCAATATTATCTATATCATTTATACTTTTTGGATAAACAAATCTTTATAAATATCCTTTTGTGTTATCTGGTATTTTTAAAGTCAAAAATTAATATAGTAAATGTTATGACAAATATTCAAAAGTTGTTAAATTCTTAGATTTATTTATCCAAATTGCACATATTGAATGTTAATCTTCTTTATCTGTTATAAATTCATTTAAGATATCTTCCCAGTTAAGTTTTGATTTGCTTTTTCTCATTATTTATGAATTATGACTGAAATACCAAAAATATGGTTATCCTTAAATGATCTAAATTGTATCTGGAATATCTATTTTTATCTTATTTTTAAATATTGGATCCTGTAACAATAAAAAATGAAATAGATTAAAGTTGAATCCACTTTCATCCAATGTAAGTCTTTAAAATCTCATTCTTCATTTATTAAAATTATAAAAATAATTAAGTATAATTTATATATAAAATTAAGTATCCAAATTAAAAGTAAGAGATATCTAGATTTGCAATATTATATTATTTAAAATTAATATTCAAATCTTTAATTTTATAAGTTCTCAATTATGAATAGGAATAATAATATTAATAATCATTTCTAAGCCTATTAATCTATCTATAGAGTTTTTGGTATAATCATTTTTTTCTTTTTTCCATCCTATGTGTCTTTATACTCAACTCTTTATTCAGTTACAATTTCTTGCTTTTTGGATTCCTCATTCTTTTTTGAAACATCTTCTTCCTCTATCTTATCATTATTATTATATAACACTCTAATATATTCAGGTAATTCTAATTTTAATATTATATATACATTCAACAGGAAGTTCTTAACCAAAGTATCCTTCTTCAATTTATACAAAGGAACAAAAACCATCACAAGAACTAACAGCTATTAAATTGGAACCTTTATTATTAAATATTTAGGATACCTCTGAAACAAATATCAGTAATAGAGGCATAATGAAGATTTCCAAATATTGCTAGAGGAGTTGGACTATCAGTTGAATAGAGAAGTAAAGAATCAACAGTACCTATGGCAAAAATCATTTTATAAGGTAAATCTATTAATGGCTATTAAATATCAGGGTTTCTAGTAAAGTATTTAGGACAAAATCTAATAACTAAGGCAGGAGTATTAGTTGGTAAAAAGAAGCATGGAACTTAAGGAGATTATCTTAAGAATCCATAAGCACCCATAATAGGTTTATTATCAACCCAAAATTCAGCAGCTGGTAATATGTAAAATGATCCATCAGGACTCCAATCTGGTCGTCTAACAAAAGTAAATAAACTAGTTTCACCTAAAAATATTCCATTTTATTTTTTTTCTTCTATTTATTATTATTATTATTAATCTTATGAATTAATTTATTATACATCAACTTTTTATGAATTTTCTAATTTTCTAACTACATGTTATGAATAAAATTGAAGATTATTTAAGTTTTTTCTTTGTGCTTTTGTTAGTTTCCATACTCTTGCTGTTCTATCTTAACTTAAGGATACAATAGATTTAAGTCTTGGATCAATTGTAACTCCTTATACATATGATGTATGTCCATCTAAAGTTTATAATTATTTTTATTTCTTAACATTCCAAACAATTACATATTTATCTAGTCCACCTGAAACTAAAATTTCACCATTTTTTGACCATTATAGATCATAGATTTCTTTACAATGTCCAGTTAAAATTGATAATGGCCACCATTATAATCTAGGTTCAGATTAACCAAAAACTTATCTCACTTATTAACTCCAGATTATAATTTTATAATCATCAGAACCAGATGCAAAATATTTACCATTTGGTGAGAATTTTAAACAATTAACAGTTTATTCATGTCCTGAATTAATTGCTCCTGCAAATTCAACCATTTTAGTTGAATTTTCTAATATTGTCCACATTTTAATCACTCCAATATCTTCATAAGTACTATCTTTTTCAGCAGTTTTAGAATCTGAACCTCCTGTCAATAATAAATTCTACGTTGGATGTATTGCAATAGACATTATTCTTTCTTTTTCTCCATGCCAAATTATATTAGGAATGACTAATTTCATGTTTAATTAATTAAATATTAGGCGCGTAAATTTATTATTTACATATATATATATATATATCATTCTAAATCAGGTATATCATCATCAATTTATTATGTTAATTTTGCTTAAGCTTTTTATATTAATAAATCTAAATTCTATCTCTCTTATTTCTATTTAATTTCTAATTATTTTATCTATTCTTATTATTTTTATTGATCTTCTTTTTTCTTTCTCTCAGCTATTTATTTTAATATTTCATTAGGATTCACTTTTGGCATTGTAATAACCAATTCTCCTGTTATTTCTGATCTTTAAATCTTGGATTTTTCAGAAAACACTTCCTCTTCCAATCTAATCTATGTAAGTTTATCTTTCACTCTCACAGACACATATGTAGGATTCACATTTACTTTAACTAATGAAGTGTCTAGATATTTAGGAATATTCATTTTAAATATAACATTTTCTGGATCTTCCCAATTATTTACATATGGTTTATAACCTCCCTCATCACATTATCTAATTCTTCCATCATTCATATATATTGGTGTTTCTTATTTTACTTTAAATTTCTCTGGATTTCTTTATCTTTCTTTTTATTCTCTATATCTATATTTAAACTTAATTACTTTTCTTTTGCTTATATCAAATACATCTCCTTACGTGTTTCTGGTGTATATGCTACTTTATCTTCACTATTTGGATTCATTTCTTTTCTAATCTTTTCCTCATGAATTCTTTACTCTTCCTTAATCTTCTCTTCCTCAATTGCATAAATTAATTCCTTTTATAATTAAGGTAATAGTTATTTTGCCTTTATTCTCTCTGTATGTGTTATCTCTTTACCATCTAATGAATGAAGAGAATCTACTTATCCAATCACATAGTTTCTATATCCTTGCCAACTATTCAATATTATTTCAATAATTTACTCAGTGCATGGATTTCCTGTTAAATATAATTCTTTTAATCTGCATTTCTATAAACATTACACAGATTTTTCTAAATTTTATAGATCTACAAAATTGACTGTCAAATCTAGTTTCATCAAAGATTCACAATTTTCAATACCTTCAATAAGTCTGATATTATTTAAGGCTAAATTTAAATATTCCAATTCTTTCAATTTAGTCAAGTTTTCCATTTTCTCGATTATATTATTTTGTAACAATAATATTTTCAAGTGTCTACAATACACATCTAAATTCTCAATTTTCACTAACTCTTCTTAATGAATTGAAATTTCTTCTAAATTTGTTAACATCATTTCATTATGTTCTGCTCTTTTTCTTAATAATTCTTAAGTAATTCTAGACATTTTAAATTATTATTTATAAATAATTAAAAAAATAAATTTATATCACTAAACCTATATTTCTAATATTTATTTTATTATCGTACATAAAATTTAGAATATTACTTTAAAATATTAATCATTATATTAATCATTATTTAATCACAATTTTTCTATGAGTTATAAATTAATCTCTATCTTGTTGTTGTTAACTATGTCTTTCTGTTAGAAAATTCAGACGTTTGTTTTCTAAATAAATTTTTATAATTACAAAAATCATCTTCTACATGTGGTTCATTATTATTTAAATTTTAAAGATTTAATTTGAAATCAAATTTTTTATTATTTTATATAGATTAAGTAGCCATTTAAATGTATTTTTTGACTATGTCATCTGTTTTTTAAGAATTTATATTCAAAACCTTAGATTAACTATGATTTGCTTATTTTTAATGCTAAGACTTTGTGCCTAAATCATGTCCTGTATTTTTCTTAGAATATTAAGATTTAGCTTTTGAATTATTATTCATTTTTAATGTGGTTAGAGTATTATATTAAGAAGGTAACATATAGTTAAATTCTGGTTTTTTATTTTAATCTGCATTTTATGAGCTTCTAATTTTTAAATCATGTAATTTATGAAATAAATCCTCAGCAATAGGTAATTATTTTGAATTTCTATCAGTAAGTGAACCTCCTTTAGTAATTTTATCTAATTAATTTTAATTTATCTTTTTTTATTAAATATTAATTGGTTAATATGCTTTTTTTAGTTATTCTTATCGTTAAGATATATTTTGTATACTACCATTATTGTTATTATTTTAATCCTATTTTATACTCTTTTAAGAACCTTAAAATCCTTAGACTACAGTAGATGTACTTGCAACAATTAAATCTTATGAAATAGTCTATCTTAATTATCGGTTATGATTCCCTTAATATTCTCTAAGCATTCTTTAAATGACAAAATTATTTTCAAATTTCTAGGTTTTGTTTTTATCATCTTAATCAATAGGTTCATTATTTGGAGGAATATATTCCTAGAATTAATCTACTTATTAATCAACAGAGTCTTTAATTTTAGACATTTTAAAACTAGATTATGAATGTTTAGATTCACTTTTAGAATTAGCAAGTATAGCTAAAATGTATTAATTATAAAAATACCTTTCTTTTCACGTAAATCTTTATGATTAGTTCTTCTTTTAACACTTTTAAGAGTATGTAAATCTTTTATTATATTATTTGTTGATATAATTTATTAACTTTGTGGAGGAGATTTTAGATAAAAATGTGATGGTAATTTTTTGAGTTAGTTGCTCATTTAATTTATAATGAGATAATGTTTATCAAGCATCTAATTTAATTATTAAGTATCTTCCTATGGATTAATAATATTTAAGCCTTTAAAATCAAGACGATTGAGTTTATTTGGTTTTTCTTATGATGAATATATATCATGTTCTTCAGTTTCATAACTAATTTATGAATTTGAGGATAGTTTTGAATTGAGAACATTGTTAATAACAATATGATTATTTGATTTATTTGAATGTTCACTTTATTGAACTCTTTAATAATAGAGTTTATCAATTCGCTTATTCCTCTTTATCATCAGTTGATGTTAATCTGCAATCAAAAGATAGGGATGTTCATCTTTGTAATTGGTTACATAAAATTCAGTTAAAATATCAATTCTTGGTTTGACTTCATCCTACTTATAATATCTACAATTTAAGGAAGTTCAACTACCTTTTCATATATTCTTATTGCTCATCTAATATGAGATAATCCTTATAATAAATTACATGAGGAGTGTTTGTAATTTAAGATAGGATTTCATTTATAGGTTTAGCGAAATAGAAATTGAATGCTTCAAAGTATTTATTTTGTATTTTATCCAATATGAGTTACTATGTATTTTATCGGCACAATTTACAATTATTCTTCATATACTCAAATTATCTATAAAATATTAATATAATAATGAAAAAGCTGAAAAGTAAATTGGAAAGCACAAATACAGATAGTTTTGGTGTTTCTGGTAGTGATTTCACAAGAACTTAAAAATCTCATCGTCAATTCTTGGTTACCAGTACAATGAAAATGCAAACTGAATCAACTGAATAGTTGAAATTAGATTTACCTCCTGTTGTGAATTTACCTTTTTAAAATAAGATAAGATAATAGAAGAGATCTAGAACTTTATTAAGAACTAGCGATTTATTTAATGTTTATAAGGCACCTTAGACATTAGTAACAAATCCTGAATCATTGTTAAAAAAGAAAAGATAATATCAAATATCATAAAGTATAATTAAGTATTATTCTGATGAAATTATGGCTTTGAAAGATCAGTAAAGTTTAGATGAATAGGAAATAGAAAATGCAATTTCCAAATATTTAAATGAAGCAATACAAAGTCTAGAAATTTTAATTAAAAAGTTACAGAACTTATTATAATACAAATAAAATAGAGAGAAAAGTGAATCAGAAATGAAAGAAATTATGTAAGAATGTTTTAAATAAAAAAATTTATGTATATAATAAAGGTTTTGTTATGTATTTGGTAAAATGGAACAATTGTTTTTTAATCCATTATCAGGAGCTATATATTTTAAATTATGCAAACGTTTGTCAGATAATGAAATATTTTATAGAAATAAGATGAAAGCTTATAGAGGATTAGGTGAATGTTTACTAAGAGTCCGACCAAAATTAAGCCAGTTATATTTTACAAAATATTTAATGTCAGCATGGAAATTAAATGAAAAGAATCATGAACTATATGCTTATGATTTATTAGGAAAATATTATTTTTATGTTGGTCAAATTGAAAAAGCAAAATTATTTCATGAAAAAATGATAGGAGGATATTGTGAAGTATGTAATATCTTATCATCACTGTAGGTTCCTGAATCAAGAGTTAGAATATTGGCTTAGAGTCGTTTAGAATAAGGAAGTTTATCAAATAGAATTAATAGAGAACATTAAGTTGTTGATATTGATGTTGTAACATCTGATGATGAATGTTATGAAATTGTGTTGACTCAACCTTAATAAATTAAAGTAGCTACAGTTAGTTCTGTAAAATATTTTCAAAGAAAGATTCCTGATCTTAAATCAGTTAAAGAAGAAGCTAATACAAATATTAGATAAAAGAAACCTAAATATAATTCATAAATTTTAGAAATAGGTGGAGAATTTAATATGTCAAAATTAATTATATCTAATCCTCATCTCAATATAGGAGCTATAAAGGATAGAGTTTTATTAAGTCATATGAGTCCAAATAGAAAATTAGAAATGTATTAATATCTTTACTTGGCCAGTGATAAAAATGCTTTTAATAATGTTAATCTACTCTCAGGATTGTATGACAGATTTGAAATTAATAAAATCAATAAATATCTAACTAAATTGATCTCTCTTTTGAGTACAGTATAATAATGGTTGATAAGTTAATAAAAGTAAAAATAATTTACTCGTAGATTCGCTTTAGTTTGAATATTATATGTATATTTAATTTATATACTAATTTATATTTTATTATGTCCAACAGAAATACAAAATCTAAGAGTCCTAATATTTAGAAACCATAAAATTTTGATAAAGATCTAATGAAATATCATATTTTATAAAAGATAACAAAACCTTCTGCACCTATTTAAATGTTAACTAAAACTTAACCTGATGAAAATTCAGAGGTTGATGATTTTAAATAAGAAATTGAAATCAAGTATTCTATAATACATAAACATATATCTAGATTTAAGAAATGTAAAATCAATCACTTATTCAAGTTTCCAAAAGAAGATTATCAATCTTCATCAGATAATTCTCTTTCATCTCTTAAAGATGTAACTCTTTATGAGTTAAACTAAAATAATATATAACATCTAACAGATGCAACTTAACCATAATTCATCAAATTACTTAATGAAAGATTAATCAAATTAACAGATTAAATTGAAGATGATAACCTTTCCATTCAAAAACCAATCTCAAATACTAAATCTTCAAGGTTGATCTCATAATAAATATCAAGATTATAGAAAGTTCATTGTCAAAATCTATCCAACTCTTCTTTAACTAAATAGATTGATTAAACAGTTATAAGTCAAGGACGTGAAAGTGTGACAAATAAATAAAATTCTAATCTAGGCTTTAGAGCTACACCAACATTATCATCTGAAAAGAAGAATTAATCTAAACATATTCAACAAATATTGAAAATTGTACAATAAAAGTAGTTAAATAATAATATAAAGTAATTAAAATTTGATTAACTTAGTGATGCATTCTATAAAAGAACTGTATAAGGGAACAATTATTACATTAACAATAATACATATGCTAGTGATAAAAGAAATATAGAAAATATTAGAATTAAAACAGATTATGATGAATAAGATGGAAATTTAAATTAATTTCACATAATACCAAAATCAAGGTATATATTAATTTTATTGTTCTCTCCTTATAAGACCTAAAAATAGAGATTCCAATAGTAAATTAAAAAAGTAAGACATATCTTAAGGTCATAAAATGTTAAATTACACTATAGATAGTCATATTTTAGAATAATTAAGAGGAACAAGAAATGCTAAAAGTTAAAACAAAAATTATAAAAATTGATTTTAATTATTTATTAATAATTTGTGTTGCTTTTCTTATATATTTATATATTATTGATTTAAAATCATCATCATTATATAAAAGTATTTTATAATATAATAGTATAAATCAAGAAAGATGTTTAATAAAAACGGATTTGTAAATAATTAATATTTAATGAAAACTTTTATTTGGTTTACATTGTTGTATTTGATATTGGCAAAGTATATTATATATACAATATTATAGTCAAGAAATCTCATCTATTTAGTAAGATAAATTGCATCCAATATCAAAAATCATACTTGGATTATCAGAAGTATAAACAAAGGATTTTAATTTCCAATAATTATTTGTTGCTCTAGATGAATTAGCAGAATCTTTTTAAACAAGAATAAATGATGAGAATAGTTCTTATGAATAAGATTAGTAATCATATTTATCAGATGTCTAATTCTATGAAAATTAAATTAATGATTTTAAGAACAAAGTTTATATTCATCAATATAATATAGATAGCATAATTGGAAATTGAAATTAAAGAATTAGGTGATGAAGGAACACGTTTATAAACATTTTTAATTGAAGCTAATTAAGATTTAAATGATGCAATTAAATTATTGGCCTAAAAAGAATAATAAATTAACTCAGATAATACAGTATTTGAATAACAAAATTAAGAATATGCTGATACAATTAATGTTTTAGATTAAGCAATTGCATTACTTAATGAAATCAAAGATGAAGCTTCATTAATCTAAAAAAAAGAACATATTAAAGAAGTCTCTTAAAATATGCATAAAAGGTATCAAATTATATATAATATATATAGTATGAAGAAATTATCATCAAAAAGAGTATTCTATTAACCTTTAGTAAATGTTTTAACATAATTATCATAAAATAATTATGTAGATTAAGAGAATCTAAATAAAGTCATTAATTTTATGAATTAACTTAGATAAAATCTTATTGATGCATAAACATCATTGTAAAATCAACATGAATCATAATCTAAATTATAATAAGATATATTATCTGAAACTCAAGCAAAAGTTAGTGGAATTCAAGATGTTTTAATTCCATTATTAGGAACTGAAATTTCAATTAAACAATCTGAAATTAGAGCATTAAGTTCTATATTGTAAGATGCATAAAGTAATTTAGCTGATGCTTAGGATAATCTTGTTGCAACTTAAAATAGATGGATTGAAAGGTATAATATAAATCTTTATATTTTAGAACTTCAACCCATAATAATTTATTGCAACAATATAATAATGAGTTATTAGCAATTAAAGATGCAGAAAATGCATTAAAGAAAGGTGGTATTTTTAGATAATGATTTTGTTTTAATCAAAAACAATTATTAATAATATAAAATTAAATTATAAAAGTGTTATGTTAATTATATATAATTTTTACAAATTATCATTCTACTATGTTTTACATCTCTTTATTCTATTTTTTTGTTTTATTATTTTTATCTTCTTAATCATTTTAATTTTTATTCTCTTTTTTTTAAATTGATTTATTATTATCATTATTTTATTCTTCTTATTATTTATCATCATTTTCATTTTTATCTAATAAATCTCTTTCTAAAATTTCTTCAATATCTATTAATCCTTATCTATTCAATTTAGTTTCCTTATATGATATTTATATTGTGCTTAATGATGGAATACAATTTCCATATTTATCATATCCTGTTGGAATTGCATTTGTTAACATCTTAACAAAAAATGGAAAAATAAAACAAACAAATGGAATACTTAATAAAGCATAAACAGTTCTTGTAAAAAATAATAAATCTCCAAATGATTAAGTATGACTATCTTTTATTTTATAAATATATAAAAATACTAATAAAATAATTATAAATTATTACTTGACAATACTATAGAAATAGTTAAACAGATTAAATCATAAATTAGAAAATATTTTAATCTACCTCCTTTAGTATCAGAAGTAATTGTCAATTAATCTTTTAAAAAGGCTCCTCTAGAATAAGATTTTAATAAATATAAATATGCTATCCAAACAGTTAATACTTAAATGATTAAAGTAAAAATAAGCACTTGTACTTAATGATGATTTCCAGGTCCATAATCAAAGAATAAATAATGAAAGTAAGCTAGAAAACATGGAAATAATCCATTAGTAATAAATTGAATAGATTTATAATCAGCTATATAATTGACTAATTAAAATTCTTCATCCTAAAATTATAATCTATTAATACTTTATTAATACAAAGCAAAATGATAAAAAACATAAGTGGCTGAATACCCATATATGGAAGTAATTAGCAAATTTTCATAATTTTAAATGAAATTCTTCTCATATGATCACGATTTGTAAGGTCTGCAGGATATAATGAATAAAGTATAAAATTCCGTATATTTGAAATTAATCCTTTTGATTCCCTCTTTTTAATTTCTATTTTATTTGTTTCTAATTTAGCCCTTAATTCTAATCTAATTACATCAGTGAAATCTTTCCATAAATTAATTGCAGTATCCTATACAAAATTTTACATAAAATCATAAGGAACAGATTTCTATACACTATCAGTTATTTTAGGTTCGATACTACTCATTAAATTTATAATTTATGTATCAACCTTTCCTGCAATCCAGAGATTAATGTGTGATTTTTTTTCAAGTATTTTATTTTTTATGTGTGTGTCTAGTTTTTTTAATTATTTCTAAAAAATGGAGTTATAATTAATTACTTTCACTTATTTTTATGCATTATTTGCTTTTTCTGATACAAAGGTTTTCAATTAATGTAAAGTACTATTCTATTCTTTTGCCTTTTAGGCTGCCACTTCATAATAGTTATCACCATTTTCATCTAAACATATTTTTTTATTTAGAAAGTCTGGAATATCGTCATTTTATTTTGGTTTAGTTTATTTTTTTTTTGCCTACTCTTCAGCTATCTATTGAATTTCTTATTCTTAGATTTGTTAAATTAGTTCTTCTGGTATAAGACCTTTACTAAAATCTAATTAAGGAACCTCAGATAAATTCTTTTCAACATTTTGATTTTCTATATAAAGTATGATTTAAATACAATTAAATTAATCGCTCTTGTTATTGTATTCATCTGATTTGAATTAATTTGGAAGACTAAGTGGTGATTTTGTAAAATCTTAATTTTTATTAGATTCTTCATCTTTCATTTCTTTGTATTGATCCTTGCCAAAATGTTTATTATAAGCATCTTTAGTTTACTATTTCAATTTTTTAAGCATGTTTATATTATTTTTTATTTTAACCAATAAATTTTCAGTCGTTTAAAAAATTTAAATAGTATCAAAATAAAGTTTGATTGAAAGAAATGCATTTCTATTTTTTAATATTATTAGAAGAATAATAAATATTGAAGTGTCTAATTATGATATTTATTGTTGAGATAATTATTGTTTATATTATTTCACAAATAATTGTTTAGTTAGATAAAGACAATTATGAAGTCTGTAAATAATACAATAAGAATTGGCACTTAAATGTACTCTAAATTTTATTATTAAAACAGGCATCAAAAACATAGGTTATTGAAAGTTCCAAGAAAAACAAATCATCACATAACACTTGATCCAATAAATAGATTCAATTAAGTAAAGGATTTTGCAATTAAGAGAATGGAATTTAAATTAGGAAAATTGATTGGTTCTGGATCATAGGGTCAAGTTTATTAAGCTATGAACATGTACACAGGAGAGATTGTGGCATGTAAAAAATTACTTAATCACTAAAAAGATCAGTAAAAATTAGATGTAAGATGTACTATGTTAATCAGACCGAATTATCTTTTTTGTAGATTCTTTAACATAAGAATATCATAAAATACATCTTTCATGAAAGTACAAAAGATAGCATCCTTATTTATTAAGAATTTATGTCTATGGGTATATTAAACTTATAAATATTAGGATCTATTTCTTAATTAATAAGAGATTTTGGGCCAATAAATGAGTAGACTGTGAAAAGATATACTCAGTAAATTCTCAACGGTTTAGAGTATTTACATAAAAAAGGAATATTACATTTGGATCTAAAATCAAGCAATATATTATTAGATTGTAATGGATAAGTGAAAATTTCAGATTTTGGATGTAGTAGACAAAATAAAGAAAATTTATATTAAAGTATTTTATAAGGCAGTGTTCCATGGATGGCTCCTGAAGTAGTTAGATAAGAAAGAATTGGACCAGCCTCAGATATTTGGTCTTTTGGATGTTTGATTCTTGAAATGATTACAGGTAGACCTCCATGGAGTGAATAAATTAATTTTGATAATCCAGCAACAAGTTTATTAAGTATAGGATTAAGTGGAGAATATCCTAGAATTCCTGAAACAGCATCAATAGAAATAAAGGAATTGCTCTTAATGTGTTTCTAAATAGATCCATTATAAAGAGCTACATTAAGAAAACTTAAGTAGAGTGCTTTTTTATAATGATTTTTGTTTTTTTATAAATTGTATGGTTAAGAAATGTAATGAATTACCAACAAATTAAAATATCTATTTGTTTTATCATTCTAAATGATAATTTAATGATTATATATATAATCAAAAGATAAAAATTATCAATCACTTATGAATCGTTAATAAGAGTAAATTAATTCTTAAGAAACTGAAAAAGAAGTTAAGTTATTGATTAATTCTTTAGTTTTCAAATGAAGTTATCAGAATTTGCATTTTTAATTGTGCTTGCTAATTTTACATGTTAATCTTTAGTTGCAAATTAATATGGTTATTTGATTCTAAATACATAATAATATTTGCTTGGTTTATGGATTTGATAACCTTTGTTATAGTTATGCTTGATAGAAATATAGGCAAAGTATTATCTGTAGTTCATTTTTTGGAGAAAGTCCTGACCATATCGTTTAAAGTAAAATCAATTTTTTTAAAGATTATAATAGATTACTATAGTAATTCATTTTGAAGTCAAAGAAATTAAACTCTACTATATACCAGCAGTTCAATTATTCATAACTATTGGATTATTTCTTTTTTAGGTACTCCATCATGATTAATCCAAAAGAAAACATGTCATAGTAATATGTTTTTTATTATTAGATTGCACATTCGTATTCTGTTCTTTATGTGATTTAACTCCTACTCTTAACTTTAAAATGGAACAACCTATTCGGTTACACATATTATTAAACATTCATAATAGCATGGACAGCACTTGGAATCAATACCTTTTTGATTATATTATTATTGATAACCATGGTTGAGAATTGCTTCCTTAAACACCTACCACAAATAAATGGTAAAAACATAATATTATTAAGGAACTATAATATTTTGGTTTATTTTTTATATAATTGGATTAACCATAATTCCATTCTTTCTATTAAAAACTATTTGTGATTTTTATGAAGGTGACACTATATATAGTAATATCTAATTAGCATCAATTGCTGTATTAGTTTGTATTTTGATATATCTCTTTCTATTTATTTTCTTCACTCTAAAAATTAAGAAACAACTTATGTAATATATTTCTATTAATTTAGTGTTGTTTTATAATTAGATCATAGATAAGCTATTACACCAAAAAGACCATTATAAGAAACTACTTAGAAAAAATGGAGAAAATTAAAAATTCCTATAATGTTCATAAGAATTTCAGCATCTTATTATAAAATGCTTACTCGTTAATCAACAATAGATACTAATACTCGTAATACTAGTTCAATACCTATTTGCAGTGATGTATTACGACCTGATTCACTTAATTTTCGTCAATCGCCATGTTAAACAATGATGAAATAAATGAAATCAATACCAAAAGATTAAGATTCAGGAGATTTTTGTTTAATTTGTTTTGAAAATGAACCTGATGTAGTATTACATCCATGTAATCATGGAGGAATTTGTAATAATTGTTCTGAAAATATGATAAAAACTACCAAATAATGTTTTCTTTGTAGATCAGAAATTAGATATGCATTAAAAATTAATCAAAAAGATGGTGAGATGCTAGAAGCTACTGATGTATAAAAAGTTTGAATTATAAATCATATATTCTATTATCAATTATCAAGATTTCTTAATTTTTACTTTCTTCTTTATTTTTATTATCTTTCTTTTAATTATTATATTAATTCTTCAGTTTATTTAATTCTTTTAAGTTATTATTCTTCTTCTAATTTTTGTGGTTCCTTTTTAATACTAGGTAAATGTGGTAATAATGGTGTTCTATCTTCAGTTCCATGTTTATTACTATATATATGTAAATAAATAAAAAAATTTACCTTTTAATAATTAAAGGTTTTGATTCTCCTTCAATATCTAATTTTTTAGGTTATTTTAAAGGATCTACTTTAGATTGTTTATTAGATATCCTGGCAATTTTTTTTACTGGAGGATTATAAATAGAAGCAACTTAATTATTTTTAGTTGAATTATTTTAATACATTTCAAGTTATGAATCATCTACTTTCTTATTGTTTTTAGAGATTACTGAATTCTCATTACTATCATCAATTCTTCTATTATTCAATCTTGGTAAGAAATCAATATTCAAAGAATGATTTTCTTCAACATTTTCTTAATTTTATTTTTATACAGCCAAAGTTTGAATAAATTAATATTTATCTACTTTAGTCATTCTTATAGGATTATAATTTGGTTTAGGTAATCTATCAGTAAGATAATGCATATTTCTTGGTACTCTTATAGTTTATAATAGAAATTTAGCACCTTCTTCTTCTACCAATATTTTATCATCCAATCTATTTACAATAGCTTATAATTATAAAATCTTATCACAACTTGGTCTAAGATGTGGTTAGACTTATAATAATGCTCTTATAACATTGCTTAAGTCTTAACTATATATAGTTGGTATTTTAGGATAGTATCCTTTAACAACCTTTTTATAAAGACCACTCATATCTTCTGCTCTAAAAGGTGGTTTAAGTGTTGTCATTTCATATAAAACACAACCTAAAGACCAAATATCTGATTTAGAATCATAAGGTTAATCTTTCCATACTTCTGGAGATGCATAATAAGGTGTTCCAGTTTATGTGTATAGTAATATTTTCTTGGCTACTTTAGATACATTCATATCTCCCAATTTAACAGTTCCATCACTATTCATAAATACATTTGCTGATTTTAAATCTCTATGATATATTTTCATATCATGTAAAGCTTTAAGTCCTTTTACTATCTAAAATAATTATAAATTATTCAATATACTTAAATGAGGATATTCCATATATCTTTTTCAGACATCAGAACTCCTTTTTTCTAACTCTCTATTATTTTTTGGAATAAATCACCATCATCTGCATATTCCATAATAATACTAGTAAATTTATTTTGAGAAAGTTACCATAAAATTTATTACTATTCTTCTAAAAACGCTTCTTTATATTGAATGACATTTGCATGTCTAACACTTGCTAAAATTCTGACTTCATTTAGAGCATTCTATTTCTCTTTATCAGACAATGATTGTAGTCTAACCTTTTTTAGTGCATATTCTTATTAATCTGCAATTCTTTTTATTTTATATACTTTTGAATATGCTCCTTCACCTTATAATTGATATTTTTATTTATTACCTAACTCTTATAAAATCTAAAAATCCTTTAAAGACATATTTATATTAATAATAAATATAATTAACAAAATAGACAGAGAAAATCATTTATTATAAATTCATTTCAATTATTTCTAATATAAACTTCTTCTGCCAAAATTAGTCATTTCATCTTATTAAACTTCTTCAAAATTTTATTAATAATTAGATATCAATGCTAATTATCTACCTTATGTTCTTTATGAATGAGCTCTTATATCTATTATAAAAATAAATCAAAATACTTCGATTTGTCATTTACATTTATGAATCCTTATAATCTTTATTTGGAGTATCTCTAAAATCTTTCTAAAAATTTCTTTAAAATTGAGTCATCTATTCAGGTAAAAATCCTGGTTCCTCTACCATCATTGTATTCTTCTTAATAGTTGAAGGCCTTTTTTAAGGAGATTCTCTTTATTAATCAGGATCTCCTAATCTTTCTCTTAATTCAAAATTCTCTTTCTGTAAAAATTGAATTTCTCTATACATAGATTCACATTTCTAATTAATTTGTTCCTCTCTTTCTCTCATTTCTTTATTAGATAATAATAATTCTCTAACCATATTAATTGAATCAATTAATCTATCATTAAATTATGTATATTCAAATTTATTAGCATCTTCATCTGAAGATTCTACCTCTAACAATTTCTATTAATTTTATAATAAATTATCAAAATTGCTTCTAGTTTGAACATTATTCATATTATCAAAATTACTCCTAGTTTAAACATTATTCATATTCTAATTATTATCCTTCTTTTAAACAATATTAGATAAGAATTCTATATGTTCATTAGCCTTACTTAATTCTAATTTTAAACTATTTATTTATTATTTTAAATCATTTATTATTTTTAATTTAGGATCATCATTCTTTACAGGAATATTTGTAATATAAGCTGCCTAAGTTAATTTTTAATTTATACTTTTGTAGCATACTATAATGTTGATACATTTTCATCATAGAATGTATCTAAAGGTGCAATACAAGCAATCATCAAACAAAAACAATTACCTCCTATAGATTATTTTAATAAACAAGTTAATTTTGAATCTCTATAAGGAGGAATTGTCTTATTATTTGTATCACTTAGAATAGCAATCACTTATCTCAATGTCATTAATGATTTATTTATCTCAATACTCTCCTTAGCTTATCTACCTTCAGTACCTGTTATACTTATTCTTTCTGATCCAGCCAAATCTACTAATTCTAATTTTGATGTAATAAAATAATCTGGATTTTTTAGATCTATACTCTCTATTTTTATTTCAAAAATAGAATGACTTCTAGATGATTAAAAATTCAATTTATGACTTGCTGTTATTCTATTTCTACTTCCTAATTTGAACAATTAAATAACTTCTTCTGCTGATTTACATTAATAAACAAATAAATTTTCAACTACAAATTAATCCCTAACATTCCATCTCATTTTCAAACCATTAGCTTATACATTATAACTGGTTTTAGTTGTTTCTCCCAAAAGATCATATATTTTTTCATTATAAATTTACAAATATGAACAATAGACTGAAAAGTCTTTTTATAGAGCATTCTATTTTATCTTATTAAACAAACTATGAACTGTTTTAGGGATTATGCCATCTGGCTTAATTGCAATTCCTTCATCATCTCTTAAACCTTCCATTGTAAATGTTTTTCCAGATCCTGTCTAACCATATGCAAAAACTGTCACATGATACCCCTCAATTACAGATTACACTAATTAATCAATTTCACAACTCTTAAACACCTAATCTTATGAAGCTGTTTCAGGTAAAACATGATCGAATCTATTTGATTTACAATTTACTTATAACTCTTTTTATTTCTCTCTTCTTTTATTATTACTTCCTATCCATTGCAATCAATTCTTGAGTTTAAATGACCTTGCCTTTTTTCATGATCTAATAAAGGTCTTATTCGAACTGCCACCCTTATTTTTTATTGATTTTACATATATTTTAATATAAATTAATATAAATTTAAATATAACATACACAAAAACTATAAAATATAACAATGAGATCAATGAAGGAATTAAGACTATAGAATAATTCAATTTATTATTTCAATTTCAAATTATTTCTATAAGTTAAACATTTCAAATTTTTATAATTATTAAATTTAAACTAGAACTTCATATAAAATATATTACTTTTTGTATTTAAGATGACATATATTTATTATTTTATTGAATTGATTGGATCAAATAAATATAATTGAAAAAGTCTATGGAATACATATAACAAAGAATGAGAAAAGTTTTTTGTAAAAATGATGAAAATAAAATTTTTAAAATTATATAAAGAAAAAAAAAAATAAAATTTACAATCAGGACTTGAATCTCATCAAGTAACGTTTGATGGATATCATTTCTTCTAAAGCTTTTTAGTTTTAGTCTTACAATAATCTGGCCTTTTAGAAGTATTCTTCTAATTTTGGCAATTTAAAGGCAGATTTAACTTTTTCTTATTTTTAGGGATTTTGCTTTATTTATGGGAACATTATTTAATTAATATAATATATTTATATGTGTAATCTATCAGTTCTTTTTATTTGCTATTTGTGATTTAATTTAAGCTGTTTCAGGTCTCTTCTGTTTATTTAATGGAGACAAATATTATCCAAAATATTAAACATATGTTTATTTCAATTATTCTTTTATTGAAGGGGATTGAGATCTCTATCCCTAATTTAAATGAGGAGAAGCATTGTATACAGGAGATTAAGATCTTTACTTTTTATCAAAATTAGCTCTAATTCCTGAAGGTTTAATATTCTCTAATTCTTCTAATGCTCTTTTAATAGGACTAACTTCATTTTCATGAGTTCTTTTATATGTATACCCTTAAAAATGATTTTACTCTCTTCCTTTTTTATCTGCTGTCTAATACCATGGATCTTATTCATCAAACTTATCAAAATTAGCAGTAATTTTGGATTTATCAGGAATATAAGGTGCTTTTAAATTTCTCATATTTTCCCAATCAATTCCATTAAAAAAAGGATGTTTTTTAATTAAATTTACATCTCCTAATCTTTCAGAGGAATCAGCCATTAATCTCTTAATTAAATCAGCACAAGCAGGTGATATTTTGGGTTCTTTTGGAATTGCAAAGTGTTTCTTCCAATTTACAATTTTTTAACATGTTTTTTATGGAGTATCACTATAAAATGGTGGATAACCAATAACCATTTCAAATAATATAACTCCAACACTCCACCAATCTACTAAATCATTATATCCTTTCTATGAAAATACTTCTGGTGCAATATAATCAGGAGTTCCAACAGTTGAAAATGCTAATTATCTTCTAGTCTATTATTATTATGTATCTTATTTTCTATCTGTATAAGGAATTGATAATATTTCATTTTATTTATTTCCCAAATGTTTACATAATCCAAAATCTGATAATTTAAGATGTCCATTTTCATCAATAAGAATATTATCTGGTTTTAAATCTCTATGAATATAATTTAGTTTGTGCACAGCTTCAATTGCTAGCACTATTTCGGCTGTATAAAATTTAGCCTCTTTTTCAGGAATGATATCCTTTTTAATCAATAATGTCATAAAATCACCACCACTTAAAAATTCCATAACCAAATATAAGTATTTTTCATCTTAAAATGAATATTTTAATTATACAACCCATGGACAATTAGCTTATACTAATATATCTCTTTCTGCTCTTATATGTCCTAATTAATTTTTAAATATCATCTCAGACTTTTTCATTTTCTTTATTGCTACAATCTCTTTAGTTTCTTTATCTCTACAAACACGAACCTCACCAAAAGCACCTCTTCCAATTATTGCAATTGGTTCAAAATCCATCACTGTGATCTTCTGTCGCCTTGAAATGATAAATTATTCACTTTTTTCTGAGCTAAATGGCTTCTTTATGTAAAATCTCCTTCTTAATTAACTCTTATTCAATTGGAGTGAAATTCAAATTCTGCATATTTTATTACAATTGTTGCCAAATCATCTTCTTTTCCATTTCCTATTAAAGACTTAATTAATATTTTCTTTCAATGTAAGATTTACATGCAGCAACTCTATCTTTAGTTTGATTGCTTAGTTTAACTTCAGCCATTTTTAATTATTTATATAATATTTATAAATATATATATATAATCAACCTCATCATAATATTATTAGATATAAAATAAAGAGATTCCTATATATATAAGAATACTTTATATTCAAAGATTATAATTAAAATAGAGGAATAAGTAATGAAAACTAAAAATAGTATTTTAATCTAACAATTAAAAATATCTTATTTGATTAAATACAAATTATTTGACTACTACTAATAATTAAAGAATATATAATTAATTATTATTTTTTATTATGAATAATTTATATTGCTAGAAGAAAAAAAGAATTCATGAAGTAACTTATGCATAAAAAGTAATCAATTCTGTTAAACCAGATATTGAAAATATTAAACTTAATGAAAACTTATTTTAAGCTTAATAAATGGCTAGACATTCATCTACATTAATTAAAGATATATAAAAAGATGTAAGATTGACACTTAAGAAATATGATTCATATGTTAAAATGAGTGAATCTAATAGAAAAATGACTGATAAATAGGTTAGTTAATCTACTAGAAGATATTAAAGTGAGAGTCCATTAAAATAACAAGAATCAACTGATAAAGAACTTGAGACTTTAAGATAATAACAGAGAATTCTAATGACTCTTCTTAATAATTTATAACAATAAGAAAATCTAATAGTTTCTTAATCATTTCCAATTCCTGAACCTCATCCTAAATCTGTTATTGATAAAGAGTGGTTTCAATAGAAAACTAAATAATTATAGTAAATTTAAAATACATAAGCATAAATTGAAAATACATCATCCAAAAGATTAGATAAAAGTGATGTTATATAAATTGATCTAAGTAAAGTTAAAAGATCACCTAATAGTAAATCTAGTTCTGCTTAAAATTTTTTTAGTCCAAATAAAAATCCTATTAAGAATTCTCTTACATATATTTAAAATTCAACTTCTAGTTATGCTAAATTACATAGAAAACAATCTAATTCTCCTTAAAAATGGGGTTAATATGGTGTTATAAATCAATAAAAACCATAGAAAAATTTGATAGTAAGTAAAAGGAATGAATAATGGAAATAAAGAGTTGATAATAAAATAAAAAATGAATTAATAAAAAAGTAAGAAAGAGAAATAAAAGCATGTACATTTAAACCTAAAATTTTATCTAAAACTCCAAAAAGTAATCGTAATAGTAAAGAAACATCAACAGATTTTAATGAATTAATGTTTTTAATTGATGATATCAATGAATTTAATGATAAAAATAAGAGATCAACTATTAAAAAATGAATAAAAATATTATATAATGTATATTAAATAACAAATTCTGATTAAAAATATTAGTTTTCATAATCAATAGAATATTCCTTAAAAGTAATATTAAAATTTATCATACCATTTTGCTCTCCAATTATCAAGAGATTAATTTATTAAACTAAATAATTATATAAGATATATTTTTACTTTTAAGTAAATACTGATATTTCTCCATCATTTGAACAAGGTGGATTAAATCTAGATTCAAGATCATGTATTGCAATCTCACCTTTACTAAAACATGGTAAAGTGTATCCATGTCCACTATACATCATCTTAACTAGCAATAATATTTAATCTTAATGTTTCTAACAAGCAACAAATCCTTTAAAAAATAATTTTCTAAATAGATTAAATAATTCAGATTTAGTTCCTCCTAAAACATCAATATATTCAGATAATAATTTAAATGGAACATTTTTTTCAAATTCTAATCCTTTTCCAGGGGATATACTTATAAAAAATCCAAAATCAATATGTAAAATCTTACCAGATTTATGTAATAAAATATTTCCATTATGCCTATCTTTTATTTATAGGAAATAACAAATTAAACTATATGCAGCTAGACTACAACAAAAATTTCTTTAAGCTTTTTGTAAATTAGTTGTATAATATTTTTTGAAAAATTGACTTAAAGTAATATCTTTATCAATAGAATTTAATTTCTTTTTTAGTGAATCTATTGTTGCTGCATCTTTAATCATTTCCATTATACCTGAACTAGGTCCTAAAGATTATATATCATATGTTGTCAATTTCAATGGTAAATTTTCTTTTTAGAATATCATTTAAAATTAATTGATTAATTGTAGTGCAAATTGTTCTTATTTTAAATTATCACCTGTTTTAACAATTAAATGAACTAATCTCCAAGATCTAAAATGACAATATGGAGATTATTATCTAATTCTTTCACTAATTTAATTTGAATCTTCACCAAAGATTTCCTATCCTATTTTTTCAAAATCTAATGTTTAATCATTGGATTTCTTTTAATCTTCTTTTTTACTTAATTCTATTTCATAACATTCAGCTACATTTGAATAAATATTTATTTACAGACACCTTAACTTTGATTTGATTCTTAAGATATAGTTAAATTAGATTAATTCTTAAAATCACTTAACATATTAAGATCAACATTAAATTCAGAATTCTTTCTTTCTCTTTTATCTTCATGTTTATTTTCCTCTTTTTCAACATTATAAACTTCTATACATAAATAAAATGGAGCTCTTTCTTTAGTAGAAAATATTTTAGTTTCTTAAACCACTATATTTAAAATTGTATATTGTCTCAATTAATCTTAAATATTTACATTAATTATTATACCTTTTACAAATGGAATGTAAACATTAGCAGGTAATTTAGTATTTATTAATGATAAATCAGCTCTTAATGAAATTATTTTTGGATCTGCAAATTTTAATTTATCTGATATAGATATTATATCATTCCAAAAATTGATACAAGACATAAAATCATAACTTTCTTATTATTCTAGAGGTATATATTTTGATAATTGTATATGTTCTGGTAATATTAAACATTTCATAGATTGTTAATCAAATTAAGGTGTACCATAAGTAGATATCATTTCTGTTATTTTATCATCTTATTCCTTTATTTCATAATTTGTTTCATGATTCAATACCATTCTTTTGATTAGATTTTGTAAATATTATTTTACTCTATTCTATATAATAATATAGATACTTTTAAAATTCTGTTACTTAATTATTAAATACAATTGAACTTATTGAATAGAGTGTCCAATATACAACTTATGCAAAATAGAAATTATGAATACATGAAGTTAATATAAATTAACTTATATTTTCCTAAATTTAGTATATATTTTTACATTCAACATCTCTTCATGAAACACTAAATAATTCATTAATTATGGAATATAAAACTCTAAATCATTTCTTGAACTTTCATCATTCGAAATTAGTTTACATTAGTACAAATATTAATAAGCCCAAGATTTTTCATCCAATGTATACAATAATATAAGAACATCTAAAACTTAGATTTCTTCTGGATTCTTAGTCATTATTAATACTCATTACTAATTAAATTGCATTCTAATATTTAGTCATTAATTTAACAGACAATTCTTTTCTATTTCTTGATGTTAAAATTGAAACATCATCTGCCTAAAATAGTAAAAATATATCATTAAATAATTTTATACTTTACAACAATTCATACATCTTAAACACCATAATTTAGAACATATTCCATATTATTTCTTTCTTTTTATTGTTATTTCCTCTTCTATTTCAGCCATCTAAATTAAATATCCTAAAATATATATTAAAATTATATAATCTCAAGTGATTCAGAACAAAAAAACTTCACTAATAAAAATTATTATAATTAATGATAGACAGTCAAATCAAAAAATCTATTAAATTATGGAAAAATATTACTTTTTTAGGTAAAAAATAAGTATAAAAATTAGATTAAGTATAAATATAAATGGAAACAATATATTATCATTATTATTAAAATCAATTAAATTAGAAGAATATTTAGAGAATGGCTAAATTAAATGTAAGAAAGAATTAATTAGAAAATGCAAAATTAATAGAAAAATCTATTCCTATAACAGATCAATCACTATTAGATATCTAAAATTTTAGAGATATCTAAAAACTGAGAAATAATAAGAGAATTAGTAGATATTTTGAATCAATATCTATAACTATAATCCTTAAAAATTATAGTTATAAATTTATAAACTTTATTTATAATTTTTATAATTAAGTCTCAATAATTATTAATAAATTGTAGACTCATTTTAATAACTATATTTACTATAATATTGAAAATATTTGTAACATTACTGGATAATGATAAGTCTTAAGAACTTTTTATATTGATACATCAAAGAATAGAATCTAATTCCTAATTTATTTCAAAAGTTTATAAAAACTTATAATCTAAATTAAGAAGAATTTTTAATATTATAAAAAAGTAAGATTTCTTGTTATTAATAATGTGTTATTCAATAGAAACAAAATTAATTATTAAATTTAAGAGAGAATTATTAAAGATATCAATCATATACTATATTGATATGTATTAAATCTCTATAAGAGATGATAGAAAGATTATCAATGGATTAGACAGAGCTTTTCGAAAAAAAGTCGTTATGAATTTGATTTATATAAAAGATTGTCAAGTTGATTAATTAAAAATTAAATATAATCTTGTTAGATAATATAAAATATTTATTAAGAATATACTTACATATAATAATTGAATATATTTTGAAACACCGTTTGGATCATCCAATTAAATATAATGTAGATATATAAGAAATAGGGAATATAACAAATATGCTTTTTATTATATAAAATATGATACTTTTTTATGATTATATTATTACATTATTAATTTATAATAGTTAATAATTAAGAATTGATAGATATATCATATATTAATATATATATAAAGAAAACCATATTATATGGATATTTATATATTTATTCAAATTGTTTATTATTTTAATAAAGAATTCTAATACCATAAGGATTTATTAATTAGTGATTCATGAATTTACACTAATTCTTGAAGCAAATGAATGTAATTTAGAATGCATATAATAAATTTACAAGAATTGATATCGATAATAAAATATGTTAAACGAAAACATTATTATACTCTATATGAAAAACCCAGATCCTATATTTTATGGGATGATGGATGATTTAGTAATTCAGACTTTAAAAAAATAAAATGCAACAATAATTGTAACTGAATTAGAAGAATTAAGTGTTATAATTGGAGAAGTATTAAATAAAACAATAATAGGAATTTATATTTTTAAGAAATGGTGAGCAAATATAATTTGATGCATTTTTAGGTTATGGATATATGGCACCAAAACACTATTTAGATTATATGTACTTTAATTTTGCAGCATATACAGCAGGAAAAACTACATTATATTCACCATTTACAGAAAATATATTATAAGACAAACTATTGCAATATGCAAAATTTAGTAAATGTTAAGTTCCATTTCCTCGTTGTAGTGCTTCATTCTCTGTTTAATAATTTAAATTAAACTTATCTCAATTTGAAAGCAAAGCAATAATGAAAGAGGTTATAGGATATGAGGGAACAGGTGTGAAATTATCTTGTAATAAAATATAAAGCACAGAAATATTTTGTAAATCTCTTTGGAATGGAGAATAGGCTATAATATAAGATTTTGTGAGTGATTCTGTTGGTCGATCCATCAGAGTATTAGTTATAGGTGGTAGAGCAGTATCAGTAACAGAATTCTAAGATAATATTGTATTATATCTTAATTATATAATAGGNAATTATTAAAGATATCAATCATATACTATATTGATATGTATTAAATCTCTATAAGAGATGATAGAAAGATTATCAATGGATTAGACAGAGCTTTTCGAAAAAAAGTCGTTATGAATTTGATTTATATAAAAGATTGTCAAGTTGATTAATTAAAAATTAAATATAATCTTGTTAGATAATATAAAATATTTATTAAGAATATACTTACATATAATAATTGAATATATTTTGAAACACCGTTTGGATCATCCAATTAAATATAATGTAGATATATAAGAAATAGGGAATATAACAAATATGCTTTTTATTATATAAAATATGATACTTTTTTATGATTATATTATTACATTATTAATTTATAATAGTTAATAATTAAGAATTGATAGATATATCATATATTAATATATATATAAAGAAAACCATATTATATGGATATTTATATATTTATTCAAATTGTTTATTATTTTAATAAAGAATTCTAATACCATAAGGATTTATTAATTAGTGATTCATGAATTTACACTAATTCTTGAAGCAAATGAATGTAATTTAGAATGCATATAATAAATTTACAAGAATTGATATCGATAATAAAATATGTTAAACGAAAACATTATTATACTCTATATGAAAAACCCAGATCCTATATTTTATGGGATGATGGATGATTTAGTAATTCAGACTTTAAAAAAATAAAATGCAACAATAATTGTAACTGAATTAGAAGAATTAAGTGTTATAATTGGAGAAGTATTAAATAAAACAATAATAGGAATTTATATTTTTAAGAAATGGTGAGCAAATATAATTTGATGCATTTTTAGGTTATGGATATATGGCACCAAAACACTATTTAGATTATATGTACTTTAATTTTGCAGCATATACAGCAGGAAAAACTACATTATATTCACCATTTACAGAAAATATATTATAAGACAAACTATTGCAATATGCAAAATTTAGTAAATGTTAAGTTCCATTTCCTCGTTGTAGTGCTTCATTCTCTGTTTAATAATTTAAATTAAACTTATCTCAATTTGAAAGCAAAGCAATAATGAAAGAGGTTATAGGATATGAGGGAACAGGTGTGAAATTATCTTGTAATAAAATATAAAGCACAGAAATATTTTGTAAATCTCTTTGGAATGGAGAATAGGCTATAATATAAGATTTTGTGAGTGATTCTGTTGGTCGATCCATCAGAGTATTAGTTATAGGTGGTAGAGCAGTATCAGTAACAGAATTCTAAGATAATATTGTATTATATCTTAATTATATAATAGGATTTTAAATCTAATGGTTATAGTGATGATTTTAAAATAGAATCTAAGATGGATTGTTAAAAAAAAGAAGAATATTTTAGATTAGCAGAAAAGACATGTTAAGCAATTGATCCTAATTTAACAATTGGAGGAGTTGATATAATAGATTCAAGAAAACATGGATTAGTTGTTTTGGAAATCAATTAATGGCCAGAAATAACATTTTCAGAAGATGTTACAGGATTACCATTATTTGAAATTTTTGGCTAAGAATTTATAAGAAAAATAAAAAAGAATAAATAAGATAAAATGTGACCAATTTGATTATATATGGTTATATTGTGATAGACAATCATTATTATTTCTCTATTTTTTTTCTAAACCATTTTCGCATATTATATGCATTTTCATCATCAGCATAATATTTCTCTTCTGTATCAAATGTTTCATAACCCAATTTATCTCTATATAATCCTAAAGCTGCTCTATTAGATACTCTAACATGTAAAGAAACATAATGTGATTCAAATATTTTATCCATATCTCTATGAGTACTTTACATAACTTTATTAGCCAATCCTAATTTTCTATGTGTTCTTAAAACTGATAAAGATGTTATATGTCCATGCTCTAACTTTGTACCTTCTTCATCTTCTTCATCTTATTTTGCCAATACGTATCCAACAATTCTACCACTATTCTATTCAAAATCTATTGATGTTAATTACTATGTCTTCAGCAACATATAATAATGATTGCCAAACCATTCCATGATATAAGTAATATTTATATGTGTAATTTTCTGGCAAACACCATAAATTGCAATGTTACATATGCTATAAATCTTGCATTTCAGCTCTTCTTATTGATACCATAATTTAATTAGAAATTATTATTATTAATGAAAAGACCATAAAGTGCATAAGTTACAAAAATCTTCATCAATCGACCAAAAGATGAAATTATAGAAACACGACAACAACTTAATCAATTAACTGATGAACATAGGTAAATTAAAACTCAAAACATGTAACTAAAAGTATATAATAAATAAATCTTTAGAGATAACTCATGAAATATGAGCATATAGATGAAAACCTAATTAATTCTTAATAATTATTAGGACGTACTTCTGAATAACCTAGCATCATCCCAACTCTTAAATATAAAATAAGAGTTTAATAAAATGAAATTGATGTCTTAAGATAACAATTATAAGCACAATAAAAATAAATGAGAATTACATCAATCTAAGAATTATAATATTAAATATAAAAATATTAAGAAGAAACTATTAATCTTAAATAAATGCTAGATGAAGCATTAAATATTAAAAATGAAACATAAAAATCTCAATATATTGGCTATTTATCTAAAATTTAAGAATTGAAATAAGAAATCAAATAATATATGTAATTCTGTGAAAATTAATAGAGAGATATTAAACAATTATAACAATAAATCAAATTGTAATCAGATCAATTATAATAATTAAATGCAGAAAAAAAAAAATATGAAACTTTAACAAAAGAGTCTTAAATATAAAAACAATAACAAATAGAAAATTCTTATACATTCTCAAAATCAGTTGTAATTAAAGATCCTAAAAGAAGAGATGAAAATCCTGAATATCCTATAAATGAAAATACTTTATTATCTTAATTACAAGAAAAAGAAAGAAAAATTCATGAACTTGAAGAAAACTTAACTAGTCTCAATAAAACTCATAATGCAAAAATTAATTAATAATTATAATTTATTGAATAATAGAATGCTTAATTAGGAATTAAATAAAATATTATATCAAATTTAGAATAAGAAGTCAATAAATTAGAACTTTAAATTAATGACATTAAACTCAAAACATAAAAAATGTTATAAAATAAAGTTTGTGAAGATAAAGTGACATAAATTCCATATAAATTCTAATAGACATATGAAGAAATTAAAACCATATTAAGATTTAGATTAAAGAGAGCAAAAATTGAATAGAAAGATATATCAAAATACTTATTAAAAAAAGATGATATAAGATTCTTCTCAATTTAATCAAGATTTTAAAAGTATCTTTACTTTTTCTAAATAGATTCCCATTTAATCTGAATCCTCAACAATCTTATCACATAACCATGTATCTATTAAGTGAAGAATCACCATATAATTCTACTGTTTTGCAAAAAGAGTTACCAATATAAGTACTCAAATCCAGAATATTTCATCTATTGGATTCATATGAATTATTAACTATTGAAGAAGAAGGATAATTATTTTAGAGTATATCAAGAAAGATTATAAATAAATTTAATTAATTACAAGATTCTGTTAAATAAATTAAAAGAATTGAAAAGTAATTATATATTATTAAATATTATAGATCAAATATTAAAGATGGATTTTGTCTACCAAAATAATTATTAGAAGCATTTACACTTATTTTAGATAATTCACTATCTGATGATGAAGCTGAATACTTATTTTAATTAAATTTTGAAATCACTAAATCCCCTTTTCTGATTAATCTTTCAAGAATATTTTAATTATTGTAAATGAAGCCTAAATCTGAAATTGGCAAAATTTGTAATATTATTCATATTATATTTAAAAGAGAAAGAATTATCATTGTTTCCATCTATTATACTATTTTCATATAATAAAGAATCAGTAGTCAAACCAAAAAGTATAATTATAATTATAACCTAAGGACCATCAATGCTATTAAATTAAAATGTCTCCCCTAAATAAAGTATATCAGGATAACAAAGAATATTAAAATTAAATTAAGCTTTTTCAGTAATTGAAGTAATACCAGTAATTAAGAAGAAACCTGTTTTATCAATTACTTAAACTCCATAAATTTAATTAGGTAAATAAAAAAATTATAAACCAAATTCAACTTAAACAGAAGAAATAGAATTAGGAAATGATAAAAAATTAAAGAGTTTGGGAATAGAATAGATTATTTAATTAAACTGGATTCATAAGATTGAAAAAACTGATACTGGAGTTTGTTGTAACCAAAAAGAAATGGTAAGTATTAAATAAATTAATATTTCTTATGATTATAAGAAAGTAAAAAATGAATAAGAAATTTAATGTAATTTAGAATAGGAAAATATTATTCAGATTAATTATGAAGAAAAAGTGAATATTGAGTAAGGTACAAAAGATTTATTATAAACTAATTAATAAGTAAATAAAGAAGATGTAACAGAAATGATTAATAAAGAAGAATAAGTTATTTAAAATGTATAACCAGAAAAATCTAAATAGGATTAAGATAAATAAGAATAAGAATAAAAAGAATAATAATAAAAAGAATAATAATAAAAAGAATAATTATAAAAAGAATAAGAATAAAAAGAATAATAATAAGAATAGTAATAAGAATAATAATAATATTAAGAATAATCATATTAAAAATAAGAATAGACATAATAATAAGAAAAATAAGTACAATAATCTAATGATTTAAATGAAAATATATAATAAATAGTAGATTCTTATTTGAATTAAATAGTAGAATAATATATGATGAATTCAAAGGAAATTAAGAATTAAAGATAATGATTTTGAGTAATTCGTTTGTTTGAGGTATATAAGTATTTAATATTATAAAAATAATATTATTTAAAGTTCTCAATTATACTCAAGATATATTATTTAAAGATTTTAAAGAGATTGTAAAATTATAGATTATTAAATGATATCATTTTAATTACTTTATTTTTAATATAATGAGTTTTAGAATATCAATCTCTCCTTAAAGAAAACGTAGTAGTACAGGTATGCCATTATCTGCTCGATCCAGAAGACCATCTCTTAATTCTTCTCTTAATAATGTTGTGGAAGAAATTAAGAACTCAATGTAAAATAATGAATAATAAAAGGAAATAACTCAATCCTTAGTTGTAAAACCTTTTAAATTAATTAATCAAAATAGCATTTGATTTGGAAAAGTAAAATACAAAATTTTATAATGCTCTTCAGTCATGTAAAGCTTCAAGCATTCAAAATGGAGATTATATTTAAAAGGAACCATCTTCTCATCATGATAGGAATAAATCTAAAGATAGTAGTCCAACAAAGAAAGATTAATCTGTTAAAAATATAGAAATGACATCAAGCAGCAGATTAGATCCAACTCCTAGATAAAAATTTTTAATCAGAAGAGGTTCTTTAGATGTAGACTAATAAATTACAAAAGTAAGAGTTATTTTAAAATATTTAAAGGATTAATTAAGAAAAATAAGTTAAGAAGCCATAGATCAGAACTTTATATATAACTTACTAGATTATAAACAATCGAAATTAAAATCTATGACGTATAAAAAATTAAATTAAATTTTTACACTTAATGAAAAAGATTTATATTAATATATATAGAAGTTAGAATATTAAGGTATTTATGATTTTGTTCAAAATGATAGAATATTTACAGTACCTTTATGAACCACTTAAATTTATTAAGGATTTATCAGAAAAATGCATATTATATATTGATAAATTAAAGAAGATCATAAAATTAACATTTGAGATACAATACTGTACACCATCTTAAACATTTGATAACTATTAGAAACTTCTATTGGAATTGTTTGATTGTGATAGGGCTTAAGTTTATTTATATGATTAAAAATTCCATTTATTTTGGAGTAAAAGCTAAGATTGTTAATAAAAGACATAATATCCATTTAAAGGCATATTAGGATTTGTAACTAAATAAGGATAATTGTTAAATATAAATGATGTTTATTAAGATGTAAGATTTGATTAGGAATACGATTAAAATAAATAGAATAAAACAAAATCAATGGTTGCATGTCCTATATATGTAAAAGATGAAATAATTGGTGTTATTATTATATCTTCTACTTGTTAATAATTTAAAAAAGATGATGAACTTTTGATTTAAATAATTTCACAAATAGCAGCAACACATTTTTATTAATATATTTATTAAGAGTATAATTCTAAAACTTGTGAAGCTTTATAGTAAATTTTGAAATTATCTTTAATTTTATAGTAATCTGTTGATTAAAAATAATTTATAATTTTAGCATAATAAATACTATCTAAAACATATGAATTAAAATAAGTATAGATTTATTTTAAAGATATGTAAGATTAAGAAAGTCTTTTTACTTTTATTGAATAATAAAGAAAAAAAGTACCAAAAACATGTGGAATTATTGGTTATGTTTATAAAACAGGATAATTCTATGTTTCTGATTCTTGTTATAGAGATAAATAATTTAATAAATTAGCTGATATTGAAACAAATCTATCTACTATAACTATACCTATAAAGAATGAAGATAAATGTATGGGTGTTATTCAATATATTGATACTAAAGGTATTGATAATATAGTTGGTAAATAAATAAGAAACTATTAATTATCAAATTTAGATTTGATTCAAACTTTTGCTATAATGCTCAGTTTTGTAAATAGTAAATTGATTATATAAAAATATTGATTTGCATAATATTAAACATTTTTATTATTTCTAACTCTTTTTTGTAATAATATTTACCTTAAATTAAAATTAAATGAACAATCCATTTCAAAATCCAATAGGGAATCCAAATGATCCAAATAATCAATTACTTTTAATGTCTCTTGCATAAGTAGATTCATAAAATATGTTCTTCTTTTTAATGCAAAACCCTGATTTCGTTGAAAAATAAGATGAAGTATTTGATTAATAATTAATTTAGACATAATTTAAAAAGACAGCAATAGGCTTTGTTAGAAATACATTAGGTATTTTTGTTTTAGGAACAGTGCTTAATTTGTAAATGAAAAGAATCCCTAAAGTATGATCTAATAATATTTCTTAAGTTTTTGAATTGGCCCCTTTATGTTAAAATTCCTTTAAGAATCCCTGTCTTTTTTAGTCCATTTTTTATATTTTAATAATCACTAACAAATTAACTAGATAATTTAACATAATTGCATCATAAATATTATACAAGAATATTAAGAGTAAAGAAAACTGGTGATTTACGATACTTTGATCCATAAGGTGTATTACAAAAATAATTTGAATAAAAAATGAGAGAATTAATGAAATGATAATTTATGTATCAATTGTTTTGCCTTTATTTTTTTTATCTATTTATATACTCAAAAATTTGATTTTTTTTATGAAAAAAGGTCGTAAACCATTAGATGAATCTATCAAAATCAAAAGAAAATTAGAGTAATTATGGAAGGGAAATTTTTTAAATTTAGAACTTTTAGAAGAATTTTAACTTTTAAATATCAATCTTCCATAATCTAAACAAATTTTTACTAAAGATTTCATATTACAATATAAAAAATAAAAAAACTACAGATGTGTTAAAATTGTTACATCAAATCTTTTAATTGATTGTAGAACTATAAGATAAAAAGAAATATAAAAAGAAAATGAAGTATACAATTAATAAGTGAATGAAAACTAATAATAATCAATATAAGTATTTAATGTTGATAATATACCATAAAATTAAAATATTTAACTTCCTCTTGAAAATAATAATATTGAATTAATAGATTAACCTTCTATTATTGAAATTTTACCTTAATAATAATCATAATCAAAAGAAGTTATTCTTAAACCTTCTAAATTAAATATTTAATCAAATAACTAGAGTATTATCGAAATATAACCCATCCCTGTAACAATAATTAAAAAATAATTAATTATTGAGGATAATAATTAAAATTCCAATTCATTTTTAGAAAGTCCTTAATCTAAAACATAAAATCCAAAATTATAAGATAAGATACCTAAATATTTATTATATGAACCAAGTCCTCCAAATTCACCGTCTTTAAATTTTAGTAAATCTCTCTCGTAAAGTTTTGTCAATCAATTAATGGATGAATCTTTTTTTGGAGATGAATAATTGAAATTGAGTGAAAGTCTATTTGGAAATATTCCAAGAATAATATAAGATCAAAGTCCTAATCAATATGATTAAACATTCACTATGCTTAAGGCTAAAATACATGATATTTAACAATCCTAATTTGAGTAATTATTAATAGCATATAACCATAATTTTTTGCATATTCAAAAAATCATTTTAAATGATATTAATCAAATTAAATTACTGATATCAAAATATCAAAAGAAAAAGCCTAGAATAATATGATTTAAATATATTTAATTATTAACTTTATAAATGATATCTTATACTGTTTAATAGCATACCTTAAAATGTTTATTTTTATTTCTTTAAAAATCTGTCCTTTTTATTTATCCATATAGATATTTAAGTGTGAATCCATAGCATTTCTATTATCTTAAAATATTTTACATTATGATGGTAAATATAAAAGATTAATATATATAATCTAAGACATCCTTCCATTTTTAATAGAAATAGAGCTTATATAGATTAATTGATTCAATAAAATTAATAATTTTTAGACAAATTTCGTCATCTTAATTATTTATTATATTTATTCAAGATGGGTAATAACTTTATGAGTGTTCCAAGTCGTACATTCATAATGAAGAATGGATTATAATTCACAATTGAGACAAAGAAATTACAAGGTGAAAAAAATTTTTGTAAACCTCCATCAAAAGATGAAATAGAGAAATAATTTATTGAATGGCTACATTAGGTATCATTTTGATAATTTTTAAGATTTGCTTAGAGTAAAAAGAATTAGAACAAATAAAACAACTTGAACCCAAATATAAGTTCAGAATATGTTAATTGTACAATAACTTTATATTAACATAAAAGAAGAATTAAATAAATGAAGAAACAAAAATAAAAAAAATACTTGAAGAAACTAAGCTTTAAATAATTAGACTTATTTAGGATAATTCTGATCTTCATTTAAATTGTAAATTTATTAATATATATCTCAGCCTTACTAAATAACTTAAAGGAATAATAATAACTCTAATATATTAATGAGAAGCTGCAATTAATTAAATAATACTTAGTTGTGTAAACATTATTGATGAAATTAAAACAGTTAGAGGAATAGTCAAGAATATAGAAAAATTTTAGGGAATAAACTACTATTTTAGAATTTTTTGAATTCTTGCTATAATTTAAGATTGGGAGAGAATGTTTAATGGTAGATGGTTTTTTTGGAGTATTGTTTAGTAATTTTCATCCAATTGAAACCAAAATTACAGGAATTACACTTAAGATATTATCTGGAAGTAAAGGATTAAGTTGGTAACCTGGATGTGTCTAAAAAATATTAGAAGCTATGCATAAATTTTAGAAAACATATTAACTATAAAATAGGTTCAATTTAAAATTTAAAATTTAGATTCGATATCTTAGTAAGAACCATCTATGCCTCTAAGAATTTAATTATGGTATTTCTAATAATTAAATTCTTATTCAAATTTCTATATTCCTTAGACAATGAAATAGTTGATGAAGTTGTTAAAGAATTTTTTGATTCTAAAGTTAATGATAAAAAAGTAAATGAAGTATTTTGCTTGGTTTAAGCAAGAATATAAAAATAATTATATTAAAAAGAGGATTGTACTTATGAATCTGTTAGAAAAGACTTAAAAAAGTTTTAACATCCCTTAGCATCAGATGGAAGTGAATAATTACTAACTAATAGATTTAAAACATAAGATTTCATTATTCCTGAAAAGATTAATTTACAAGATGTAGTACCAGAAATAGTTAAAAATGAATCTTTGAATTAAGATTTTAAAAATGATCAATACTATTATTTTGAGTTTGGTTAAGATTCAATATTTTATGGAATTCAAAGAAATGTCTTAGAATGGATAAATGCTATTTTAAATATATATTCATTATTAGATAACAATTAAGATTCATTTCTAAAAGCTGCTAGTGAAATTTAAGTTACTGATTTTTATTATGATAATAATTCAACCTAATTATCAGATCCCTATATAGAATTAGTGCCAAAAGAAAGAGGATCTAGTTTTGATTCACCTACTAAAATTATAAAACAAATTGATTCCTCCAAAAATTCTGAAAATTAACTTACTTCATAATAAGATGAGATATTAGCAGAATTAGAGGATTATAAAAAGTAACTTCAAAGTGAAAAAGAGCTATGTTCAGAAAAAGAACTTGAATTAAAATCACTTATAGATGAAAATGCCATTTTCAAAGCTGAGAATGAAGAACTTAAAAAATAAATAGATAAATCTAAATAAACGATAATAGAATTATAAAAAAAAATTGAAAAACTTGAATAAAAATAACTATTTAATTAAAATAATGATAACATATAATAGAATTAGGCCAAAAATTATCAAAAAATATAAGAAAAATAAATTTAATAAGCTTAGATTTTAGTATCATTCAATTTAAAAAAATAAATTTAAAATACATTTGTATAAACTGAAAACTAGCCTGAAGAGTTATAGAATAGACTTTAGAATTAAATTACTCAAAATTCCTCTACTTTAAATTCAACACCTCCTTAAACTGTTCAAAAGGAAGCATCTAACCCTCCACCTCCACCACCACCACTTCCTAAAACACAAACTCCTCCCCCACCTCCTCCTCCTCCACCACCATTAAAGAATGGAGCTCCCCCACCTCCTCCACCACTACCGCCTTCAAAGAACGGAGCTCCTCCACCTCCACCACCACCACCACCTTCAAAGAACGGAGCTCCCCCACCTCCACCACCACCACCTCCACCATCAAAGAATGGAGCACCACCTCCACCACCTCCTCCTAGAAATGGTGGAGCTCCACCACCACTTCCTATAGACAATAATCAATAATAAACTTCTAATTAAATGGTTTAATAATTTCCATCAATACCTATTCGTAATTTGAATTGGGTAGCAATTAATATGTAGAATTAAAATAATTCTATTTTTCAAAAAATATCAAATGATGTAGAAGAAATTAATGTAGATTTTTTGTTGTTAGAAAAGAACTTTACTAAAGTTTAACCAAAAGAACAAAATATAAAATAATCTAGTGCTTAATAAACAATTGCCAAAATTACTCTTTTATCTTCTGAAAGATCTAAAAATATTGAGTTAGTTTTGGGTAAATTAAAACTTCCAAATAATATAATAATAAAGCTTTTAAAATCTTTTGATGATAAAATATTAACATCTGCCATAATTGAAAGTTTAGATGGAATTTGTCCAACTGAAGAAGAAGTAAAATAATTATCAGAATATTCTGGTGAAAAAGATTAATTGGGTAATCCTGAATTATTTGTCGATGCTTTAAGAACAGTTAATGGTTTCTAACATAGATTAAAGGCTATCAAATTTAAAATTGGTTTTAAAGAATAGGTTGCAGATTTAAAAAAGAAGATTAGCACTCTTGATTAAAGTTTCTTAAAAGTAAGATAAATGCCTGAAATTGAAACACTTTTTAAAGTTGTATTAAAAATTGGTAATTTTTTAAATGGTAAAATTTATGAATTTAATATAATTAGCATCTACAAGCAGAGGAAATGCAAAGGGATTTAAAATAGATACAATAGAAAAATGTGCAGATATGAAAACAAGTGATGCTTAAGAGAATTTACTTTATTATGTGATAGATTTAACAGAAAGTATATTGAAAAAAGAAATAATAGATGAATAATGTAATAAATTAATAATATTAAATACAGCTATATAGAGTTTGGAACCAATTGAAAAGATATCAATATCACAATTATAAATAGATTTTTCGGATATTAAAAAAGGATTAAATGTTGTAACAAAAGCGATGGAATATTAAACTGAAGACTAAGAAGATTAAGTTAGAACATTTCTATAGCCATTGCAGGAAGAAATTAAAACAAATATTTTTATTATAGAATAATAATTAACTTAATTGGAGGATAATTATAAATAAAGTGCTGCTTATTTTTGTGAAAATTAAAAAGATTCTTCTGAAAAATTTGGAGAAAAAATACTCAAAATGTTAAGATGTTTACTGAAAAATAAAAAAGAAAAGATTTAAAAAGAGGAAAGAAAGAAAAAGTAATAAGAAATATTATAGAAATAATAATAAAAAAATATGACATAATCTAATTAAAAAGCATAACCATAACCACTATCTGCTCAATCTATGAAACATGCATCTTCTGGAAATTCTAATTAAAGTACTCCAAATGTAGCTGCTTTTAAATTAGTAAATCAAAATGAAATAGAAGTTAAATAATTTGGAATTTGCAAAGAAATATAGGAATTAAGATAAATGAGATAAATTAAACTTACTAATTCCATGATTTAAAATGAAGATCAAGATATAGTAAATAATAATAAATGAAAAAAAATAATAAGTTTTAAACTATTTTTTATAATTAAATATAAATCATTTATTTTAAATATACATATATATTTAGAATTTATTTATTTATATTTAAAAATCATTATAATCAAAGATCAAAATATCTGATTTTAATATCATTTATTTTAATTGTTTTTTTTAACAGATTTTTATTATTAAAATTTAGGAATTCGAAAAGGAACACTAAATAGTTTTAATTAATGATAATTTTCAATTTTTATTTTATTTAGAAAATAAGTAAATAAATTCATTAAAGATGGTATTAAACAACATTATTGGAAGATTATAAACTTTAGAATAATAAAATATTGAGCGTGTCTCAATTGGATACATTCTTGTAGCATATTTTTTTCATAGTCTATAATTTACAACCTATAAGTATGCTCACTTTAATATTTTAACACAAGCATTATTTTTTAGGTCCTTTTTTACTTTAATTATACTTTTCTTTGGATAATATAAGTATGATTTTTATCCTAAAGATAAAGTTCAACTATTGTTTTTTTCATAACTTTTAGTAGCTATAGGAGCATCTTTTTTATTTTATGGAATCTATTATATTACTACTTCAGAAGCAGCGGTAATAAATTCAACTACAGCTGTATGGAGTTAAATAATAAGTTTAATCGTCAATAAAGAACCAATAACTAAAAGCAGAATGATTAATACATTTATATGTATAATTGGGATAGTATTGATAGTAAATCCAAAACTATCTCAGGAGAATGATATGAATAGAATTATTGCTTGCTTAAGTGTATTAATCTGTAGTATTGTCTAAGCAGCAGGGTTTAGCAATTTAAAGTAAATTGGCAAGGATGTAAGACCAACAATAACAACATTTTATTTTCATCTCGCAGTTATCTTTGTTATGAGTGTTCAACATCAATATATAGCTATATTTGAGTACTTTGACCATTATTTTTTATACATTCTAGCTTATGGATTATTTAGTTTATCTGGACATTTATTATAGTTCAGAGCTTAAGCCTTAGTATCATATGAAAAACTATGTAATTATCCATTTTCTTAAATGATTTATTAGATATTTTTTGATTATTTTATTTTTGGAAAGATATTATCAATTTAAGGGTTACTTGGAGGAGGTTTGATAGTGTTTGGAATTTTTAAATAACTTTAAGAGGATAGAAAAATAAAATGATTGATATGTTATTAAAGAACATATAATTAATTGAAGAAAACATATGTATGTTTAAATTAAGATTTAATAAGATTATCATTATATTTATATTATATAGGTTTCATTGAGTTTTTTTATTTGTTTTAAAATATAGGAATGCATCTTTTCTAATCCTATTGTTTAACTCATTTCTAAATAGAGTATGAATAGTCTTAATTCATTTTATTAAAAATTAATTAAATTATTAAAAATTTTTAAACTATCCTTCAAAGGATAACAATGATATTTAATCATCATTAAAATGAAATTTGTATCATATTATTCCAGGCATTAATAATTTAACATTAAGTGTTAAGGGATTTTGAATTGTTTCAAATTATCTGGAAATTTTTATTCTAGTAATTAAATCATAATTGCTGTGCCTTATCCATCATTAAATTTATAAGACTATTCAAGTATTTTATTAATTATATCTTAATCTATTTCCAAAAGAAAATCAAAAAATCTAGTTTGATAAATTAATTCATTTATTATTATTTCCATATCTAAAACATCAATAGAACTTTTAATTACTAAATATAAAAAGTATGCTTAAGGCTTAGTGATCTATACTTTAATCATATAAAATAATTTACATTAATATTTTCATTTGATATAAGAACTTAAAGTAAGGCTATATTTAATTAAAATTTATTGCTTTAAAAAAACCATTTATATAAGTGATAAGCATCTTCTTCAGTTTTTATGGATTCTAAAATATTCTATCTAAATCGTTTATCAAGCCTTCCTTCACCTCTTAAATTTTATAATTTTTAAGTATATAATGTTCTCATTCTTGGACTGAAATATTGACAATTACATAAAGCTAATAATAGTGGCATAGATCCCATTTTATAAAATTAATTAGCTATAAATTCAGGAAGAGGTATTTATGGATATTCATCAAATAAAATAACCATATTAAGAATAGATGTCTTAGATAATTAAACATCATCATAATTATCTATTTATGTATTTGAGAAATTTTGATTGTTGAGTTTTCTTAAAAATTAAGATATATCAATTTCACATATAAAATGAAGATACAATAGATTTTTAATGTTTAAATTAATATTCTACATGCTTAGATTATTAAGAACAATTTTTAAATATTCTGCAAATGGTTCACATTTTTTCTTTTTTTCTAAATAATACAATGACATTTAGTAAACATTAGTTATATTAAAATTTTCCTTAAGCAAATTTAAGCAAACTAATTCAAGTTTAAGAATATCGTTATTGTCGATATAATCAGCAAATATCACATTCTATAAATATTAAATTAAGAAATCAAAATTAAGACTACTTTATTTATCTTCATATTTTTATAACATTTATTAAACTTATTCATGAATAAGAAGTAATAGTGATCTAGATTCTTCTGGGTTTTAATATTTACAATTTTATAAGAAGGCAATAATAGAACCTGATTCTAAATATTTGACATTCTATTTTGTAGCTTCAAATTTGTCTTCTATTTATTCCAAATACTATTTTTCTGTTACATGATATTTTAATCTCATATTTACAAATGTTTTAGTCATAAATGCATATTAATCAACATCAAAACTCTTACATACATTTTTAGAGTAATTTAATACTTATAAAATACAATAAAGATCTACTCTTTTCTTTATTATAAATTTCTTATTTATAGAAGTAAGAAATTGCATAAGTTATACAACTGTAATTTCATTAGTTGAAAATACATAATCAATATAAAGTTTACTTAAGATTTCATCATTTGGAAAAATCATGTCAACACATTCATAGATCATGTTTAATTATCTTGGTAGAAACTAATTATCCTCAATGTATTTTTTAATTATCTATTACAATTATTTAACATCGACTGAATTTAAAAATCCTACACTTAAATTATCATAAAAGAGTTTCTTATACCAATATATAAAGTCTCCTAGATCTAGATTATTTAAAGTAGATATATATTAATTGAATTGTCTTATTAGATTTTAGTAGGATTCATTAAAATAATGATCATGAACTGGTAAATTATACATTCCTTACATTTTAGCTGTAATTTTTAAACTCTATAATAAATGACGTTCTGTAAATGAATATTTGTATCTATTGTAGATATCAATTAATTTAATTGGATCTAATTATGTACATATTAAAGTTGTCAACTCATCTGGTTATAAATCATCACGAGTTAAATCTAATCTTGAACTACAAATTTAGATTTCTTAAGATGTATTATAAGACTTAGAAACCCAATAACAACGAAGTTATGTGAATGATTTTGATAAAAATTTATTCATTAATTAAATTAATTCAACCATCATTCGAAGCATAAAAGAATCTCGATCTCTTAGTCTTAATCTTTCCTTAATTATTTACATCAAAGGCATTTGATTATGAACGCTAATGTTTTCTTTTTTAAATAGGATCTGGGCTATTTTATTCAGAATCTATATGCATATTATTGAAATTTTGTTTGATTACATCCATTGAATTCACCGAACTTGTTGAACCATTAATGGATGATTATGCAGATACACAAACCAATTTTTATACTTTAGGTTCTTTATTTGAAGAAGATCCACTATTTTCTTCTTCTTTTATTTAATCCGAAATCAGTTTATCAGAACGTTATGAACTAAGTGTTCCTATTGAATTGGTTGGTGTATTTTATTAAGATGAATATAAATTGAATTTAAATTGTTATTATTATTATTAAATAAATTATTAAGGAATATATTAGGCTTAATAAAAATTTGGGATCATCTATTATTATTATTATTATTGAATTAATTGTTATTAAATAAGCTATTACGAGATTAAAGATTAATTTTATTGAATCTATATATTCATTCCCTATAATTATTATTATTAACAAGGAAGAATAGGATTAATTGTTTATAATTATGGTTGTATTGTAGGTATTGTTTAAATCTATTAAATCTAAGGTATTTATGGAAATTATTAAAAGTAATATTATTGAGGGGGTATCATATAAGAATATTATGGTATTTAAGGGAATGATTATTCACTATTATAATTTTATTGTTCTTATAGATTAATACTGTTAGAGTTCTTTGTATTTTCAACTGGTTTTAATCTACATAGAATTGAATGAATTAGAAATTCAGTCATTTTATCTAATCCATGTTTTAGAGGATCATCTTAGTGATCTTAAAGTAAATCAGATGGAATTTAGACTATCTTTTTCTCTTTGTTGATTATACTTTTGAATCTATTCTTAACTTAGTTCTCAGTCCTATTTTTTAATTTTTTTGATATGTTTGACCATCTCAATCCTTCTACTAATGTAATTTATAACAAATTATAATCATCAATTTCAGTCCAAATACCTCTTAGAATGATAAACCAAAAATTTTACCTATTTACTTAAGGATTCAGATAATTATTCCACCTCTCTCTGTATTATTTTGCTTTTCTAAAATAGATTCCTTGCGATTAAATAAACATTTCATATTACACTTCAAACCACTTTATATTTGGTTCTTTTGTCATTATTTTATAGAGCAATTTATCTTCTTCAGGTAGCCAATTTTTATTTTAAGGAGCAATTCTTAAGTGAGATAACCATTTAAATTAACAATTTAATGAGTCTTTAAATGCTATTATTTCAGATATAGTATTCCAATCCTATCCTTACTAAATTAAACTTATATTGATTTACAAATTCATCACTGCTTTTTGAATACAATAAACAATACTATTATGTTACCCATAATAATATTTTCCATTCTTCATCTGTCCAATTCCTTGAGCTATGCATTTTTAAGAACTCCCTAATTTTTGAAAAAAAACTAAAATACTATGATTGACAATATTCATAAAAGTGGAGTACTTCATTAATAGAAATTGAAGTTTATTGGATTCTCAATTCAAGTTTATTCTATAGCTTTGATAAATCTATTGAACTCTTGTCCTCTGTAAAATTCTAAATGAATTGCTGTAATTTTGGCAAGTGTAATTAGAGGGTGGTATTCATTAATATTAAATTAATTTATTAAATGCTCTTATAATTTAACTTCCTAAATACTATCCTAATTTTAAGTTGCATTCAATTAAAATAAAAATTACATTTAATCAATAATATTGAGTCAGCTTCAATTCCTAAGTGTTGATATATCCAAAGAAATTGAAGCTTAATTTTTAATACATATTTTAAAGTGCATTTTTTTCATTTTAAATAATTGTGAAAATATAATATAACTCACAAAGTCCTTTTGTATAGAATAATGATGATTTGTTAAATAAAAAATTATTATAAATAAATTTTTGAAAGCATTTATATGGCCTAGAGTATTATAGTGGGAGCTATTAAGATAAAAGATGGTTTATTCATAGGAGATGAGTATGCATCACAAGTAACCTATTTTTGTTATAAAGGATCGAGAATTCATTATTAATAACAAAGTAACTCATATTATTAATTGTTCTGGTACAGAAGTACAAAACAAATGGAATACAATGAATATCAAATATCTTACATTCAATTGGTTAGAATAAGATAATGAAGTAAAACATTCCTATAAAAAAGATCTTATTTGATGACAAAAATGAAAATGTAAATAAAATTTATGCATTCATCGAAGAGTGCTTTCAATAAGGGGAAAGTTGTTTAGTTCATTCACTCAGAGGCTAAAGTAGAGCCTGTTGTGTATTGGCAGCCTACTTCATGAAAAAGTTCATTAATATTATTTACATTATAAGGTATTCATGGACCCTCTACAAAACACTCGAATATCTTAATTCTCGAAGACCAGATCTTGAAATAAGAGCTTCCTTCTTTTATTAACTAAATGCATTAGAATCTAAAATGAATAAGTCAGGACCTAAGAGAACTGCTTCTTGGAATGAATTAACTTAGGATGAAAAGAATCCACAATAACTCTAAGAAGAATTAATTATAAGAAATACATTCCTTAATTCACAAAATGGACCAGTTGATGACATATATACCAATTTACAATCCAAATTAGTAAAAGTTTGAATCACATTATAGCATGTATTAGGAAAAGTTTATAATCAGAAAATAAAATGGAAAGATTAAATAAACAAAGAAAACATTTAATTAGCCACTTTAGTCTATTGTGGATCTCCAGATTTTGTACCTACTTCTGAAATTATTCTGAAAGAAGATTCTGATTGTCAATCTATTTTAAGAGTAAGTTAATAATAATCATTAGGGAGTATAAAAAACTTCATTAAAATAACCTGCAAAATAGTAATAAATTTAACATAATTTCTAAAAATGTTCTAATTAACATAAGTAAACTATTAAACAGCTTTAATAAGAGGATTGTGATTCATTTAAATAAAATGCTTAAATGAGTAATAATTAATCCTTTTAAAATTTATTAATGCATTGTGCATAAAAATAAAAATAAAATTAACAATTTGAAAAAAAGACTCCACTAATATCATAAGAGTAAATAAATAGTCCTTAATTCCTTAATTAAACAAGTGGAGTAAGAAGTACATCCTTATAATAAAATGATGAAAAGAAGAATTAAATTGATGTCACCAACAATCGTCCAAGTTCTGTCAAATAAAAGGATACTTCTCCATCAATTTTAACTAACTTTTAAGAATTTAAAAATTAAGTTTAATAATCATTACATTATTTTAATTAACAATCTGAAGCTATTTTTAATAAAGATAAAAATTTAATGAATGTTATCTAATAATAATAGTCTTAATAACAATAATAATAGTAATAGTTATAATAATAATAATAATAATAATAATAATAATAATAGTAATAATAATAGTAATAATAATAATAATAATTGTAATAATAATAATAATTATTATCTTAATAGCAATAATAATAATTATAATAATAACCTATATAAAATAATATCTAAAATCTTACTTAATAAAATGATTCAAAATTATAAATACCTTAAGGAAACTAATCATTTTTAGCATCTTAATAAAAAACTAAATTAGATTAATTAATTAGCCCAACATTTATTTCTTCTATGAGTTCAGCAAAACATTTTGAAATTTAAAAAACTTTAACATAATCAATATCATAATTATAATCAAGTTACTAAAAATTTTAATAATTATAAATGAAAAATTAAATGATGAAATCTTCCTAATCCACATCTCAAATTTAATAATAAAATAACAATAAAAATCAAGCAGAACTAAGTACTACTAATATAACCAATACATCTAAGATTTAAGATAGAAGCATTACTCATATAAAAAAAGGAGAAGAATTAGATAGTAAAAATAGACCAAATAGTGCCGAAATTAAGGATTAATATAAAAGCAATAGCACTTAAAAGAAAGAGAGTTTATCTCCATTTCAAAAAGATCCAATTAAGAAAATGCATTAATTTGGACCTCCTTTGCCTTAATCAAACTCTTAGATATATCTTAGAAATGTTTAATGTAGAAGATAAGCTGCATCCACATTAAGGAATTAATAAAAGCCAAATAATTCCTTTTAAGACAAATATTTAAATCAAAGTGCTAATTAAGTATAGAATAATAGTAGTTTTAACAACAATAGTAATTCAAATATAGACACAGATTCAAAGATACAATAAAAAGCAGTTTAGGGATTGGTTTCTGATGTTAATCATCTCAAAAAATTAATATCACCATAATGTCTGACAAAAAGTTAGGCATAATTTTTAAAACATCAACCAATAAAGGTTCTATAAGAATTGACAGAAAAAACTTAGAGCATTAAATAGATGTATTTGTTATTGATTTAAGCTTATTAGTAAAGGAAAAGAGAGTATTTAATCTGCAGGTCACACTTTAATGTAAAAAGCATAAACTGGAAATACAAAAACATTGTCACCAGCAATTAAAAGTATTTATTATTTAGTATGAATTTAATTAAGATGATGAAAAATATAAAAATAGTAATGTTTGCAATCCCTAGAACTTGAGACAAAAGATTAGAAATTCATCACCTGGTAAGTATTTTTAATTAATTTTAGGTTTAAACAAGGACTAAGTGAGTTCAAGTTCCTTTTCGTATTCAAATACAAATACTACTTTACCAGGTAAAAATAATTGGAAGATGCTTTGAAACAATAAATTCAATTTTGTTTTTTTTGTTATATTTGATATTAATATGAATTCTAACTTAGTATGATCTAAAGTTTCTCATAATTTAATTATTATTATATTAATAATAAAATGAAATAACACTTTGTTAACATCTCTTATTGGAACAAATTATGAAAGTCTTGAATACTGAAAGAATATTAGAGTATTATGAAAGTATAATAGAAAATTAGAAAGAATCTCTGATTGATCTATCAATTATAAAATTGTGATTTTAGTTGATCAAATCAATAAGAAGTATATTAAAAAAATCTCAAAGTAATCTAATCTATTAATAATAAATATTTTGTTTAAGAGTGCTTTTTTTGCTTTCTTCTCTTACGATATATTGTTTGCTCTAGAAAATATTTAAATTTTTTATTTTAATGATTTTTCATACCCCGGTCATATTTTTTTAAGGGTTTTAAATTGGAATAAACAAAAAAATAATAATTAAAATAATTTGTTTAAAAAGAACCTCTCTTCCTTCAGAAACCATTACAATTGCTATGACTACCTTTTGTGTACGATTTATTTTTAATTTTTGATTACTAGCAAATAGATGATGTTTTTTAAGTCCTTCTCACCTCTGATTAAGCTAGAGTGATTGCTAAGAAATTACCCCCTGGGTTTAGTGTTAATTTAAGCAGATAATCAAAAAGAGATGTCAAAGTTTTATAATAAAATTATAAAATTTTAGAAAGTCTAATAGGATATTTCATCAGAGGAAGATAATAAAATCATAAAAAAGACTTATGTAGCACCTTATCGAACTGATAATACAGATGAGATGAAGAGATGCTTAAATTTGCTCTAAAAATTGAAAAAACATTAATTGGCAGCACCTTTTTTAAGAAAATTGGATAATGTCAATTATCCTTAAGAATTAGAATATGTTGACTTATAAATAGTCGAACAGAATCTTAAAAATAGTAACTATATCTTTTTACAATGATAAGATGTTTATCAAACAGCTACTCAATTTTGGGTGGACATTAAGAAGATATGGTAAATGTCCTATACAATGAACAACAAGGGTTCTTAATTATATGCAATGACTTAAGAACTTGAATAACATTTTAATGAATTGTATAAAGAATTAGATAAACCTTATCCATAAAAATAAACAATTGAATAACCAGTTAAAGTTGATAAATAATAAAAGAAACCTCCTGCAGTATAATAAACATCAACCAATAATAAAAAGCCAGTGTATTAATAATATTTTAATTATTTTATAGAAAATAACCAAGTTTGATGGAATAACCAATGAATATGTAAGAAAAGAGGGCATTAGTCTCAAACATTAATAGTTTACCACCTGAACATTTGAGAGGTGTTTGGGAAATTGTATCTGATGGTTTAAAGATCTAAGAATAAAGTGATGAATTGGAATTCGATATAGATACATTGCCTGTAAAAAAAACTAGGTAATTAGAAAAATATGTAAACACTAAATTGGAATATTTAAAAAAATAACAAAGTAAGAAAGTTGCAGAAGAAAATAAAACATAAGATAAGACTGATAGAATTGTAAAACTTTTTTTATATCATTAAGGTTCATACAGCTAATACTACTTATAATTATGCTCCACAACCAGTTCCTCAACAAAAACAACCTGATACTGGAGACAGTTCATTTAGCAGCGATGCTGATAGTTCTGGGTGAGCATAATTTTTATTTTTGTTTTTTGATTAATTCATTTAAACTTAAATTTCTCACAATTTAATTAAAAATCTAATTTATATAAATTTGAAAATTCTATTAGATTGTATTATTATTTTACATATATTAATATCACATATCTATGTATGAATATATTAAATAATTTAATTTAAAATACCAATCCCCCAACACATCTTAAATATTTCTCTATTAGTTTAAAGTATAGGAAACCAATTATCGTTTTTATTTAACAAATTAGTAGTATTCAATAGTATGTTTAAAGACATTAAATATAATTTCTAATTGCAACCATTTTGCTATTCTCTTCCAATATAACTATACACAAAGAATATATGTTCATATATAAAATTATAACTAAATATGAATCGAAACTTCTTTTTTTGTGAATTCGACAGATTTGTAAGTTAAAACTAATGAATAAAAAATATTTTAATAATTTAGCTAAAAAATAGATATAGTATATTTATATATATATGGCCATTTGTATTATTAAATCTAATGTCTTTTTTTAAGATAAATTAAATATACTATATTATTAAATTAAATTAAAAAAGATCAATCTCTGTTTAATTGTGTATCAAATTTTAACAATTCTTTTTAAATTTTATTTATTTTTTTTGTATTATATGTAGGTTACTGTTAGGTAGGTTATTAGTAAGGCATCGTTGCATAAGGAAATCCTTAATGATTAAATGCAGGCGAATTGAATAACCTTAACAAACAAGGAACTTCTGATTAAGGTGCACCTTAGTCTAGATTGTTTGTTGATTTCATTAAATCATCAAATAACTATAATTAACTTGAATAATTCTTATTTCTTATTTCATAAGGGGAGGATAAATTATTTGGACTGGACTCTTTATATAGGAATAAACTAAATACAGATTAAATAATGTAAAGGAGAGAAAGGCAACATAGGAGAAAATACAGGTAAACCAAGCATGAGTGACTATTATTATTGTTATTATTGCATCTATTATTATTAATTTTATAATAATTATTATTATTACTATAATTGTATTTATTGTTATTATAATTATTAATCTTATTAATGCTCTTCTTTTATTTCATTACTTTCAATTTATATAATCTTTTAATCCTATTAAGCATACTACTAATGTATTGCAAAATTATTATTATTATTATTATTATTATTATTATTATTATTATTATTATTATTATTATTATTATTGATATTATTATTAGTATTATTATTGATATTATTATTATTATTATTGATATTATTATTACTATTATTATTGTTATTAACTGCTTTTCTAATACGTTTACTAGACAAAGGTTATGGACCTTCATAATCTTTTCCTTATAAATTTGCTAATAACTTCTTAATTGCTACATCTTCATTATCTAACTGCTAAATATCTAAAGTTTTTCTTACATTTTGTCTTCTATAGGTATTCATCATTGAATTGTATTGATTTTTAACCTAATTTTCTGTTCTTCCAGATATTTTTTTGGAAATAAGGGACCATCTCTTTCCTATATCCTAAACTAATAACAATAATTGTAATTATTCTGGTTATGACCATTCAGATCTAATTAAATGTTTAACCTTACTTTTTCAACTCAGGATTCAAATAGTTATTCCACCTTTCTCTAATTTATTTAGCATGTCTAACTATTTTTGCAGGATTTATTCTATTGAAATCTATTGTAATTTATGTCCAATTTTTGTTTTCACTTGGATCTGCAATAATGCTTTATAATATTTCATCTTCCTCATTGTTCCAAGGGGCCATTTTGAGATTAGTTTTTAGCATACTAATCCACTTTAAATTCAATAGCTATTCTGTTACTCCTAAGACATTTGATAGATAATGCCAATCTTCTTCAGACTATCATATTAAATTGATATTACAGGATTTAAATCATTCTTATTTATGAATTCAAAGTATTTTAACACAGTCCATACAAATAAAATTTTATCCTTTCTATGCCATTTTGTTCGATGTTCTTCATTGGTACGTCTACTTTTAGTATTATAATCTACTTTGAAAATTCTTAGAAATAATAATTCAAGATATTTTTGCAAGGAGGGAAGCTCTTTTCATTAATCTTTAGAACCTTTTTGATTTGTTTTAATTTAACTGGCCTTTCTTTGAATTCACTGATGTCCTCTAAAAATTATGAAAACTTCGACATTTTAATTTAATTACAATATTTATAGATTCTATTGATAAAAAGATATCAAAAATAATTTGATAGCAATTAATTAATAATATACTCATTAGAACTTAATAAGTAGTATTCTTTTAGCTTAATCATCTAAAATTAAATTTGATCACCTCCAAATGAATTAAATAATTTATAGATAATAGATATTGATAATATAACACACTAAAATACAATAATGAGTAAGTATTGATAAAAAATAGTAACCTTATTAAATATAGCCAATTTATATTGAAAGAATATACATATCAATAAACAAATTAGCCAAATATTAAGTTTTTTTCATTTTATTTTTATAGCTGTTGGTTTAATCGATTTTAAATACATTACTCTAATTATTAGATAGTTTAAAGAGTGAAATATAAGCAAACAATTTCTTTACTTTATTCAAAAATGATATTTAAATTCAACAATAAAAAACATTAATTTTATGCTATTGTTTTTAGAATTTTTTATTAATTACATTAATATAATAAAAATTATCAGTGCAATTTTACGCACTTTAAGGCGTATTATTAAAAATCAAGACATATTATTTTTTAAATAAAGCAAAATGATTGACGTATAAATAAGTTCTCTCTAACAAAATAGAGATAGATCATTCATCATCATAGTGATATTGATATTGATGGCTAATGCAAGCTACATGATGATGATTCCCCTTTTTCCACCTTTAATAAAAGAAAAGGGATTCACTGAAGCAGGTATAGGAATCATTATGTGTTTTTACCCACTTGGATGTATATTGGCCTCTTGGAAGTTGGGTAAAATACATAGCTCTAAAAAAATGATATTATAAGGTTTGATGGGATAATTGATAATATCCATTATTTTAGGGATATCATATTTTTTGAATGGAGCTCTTTTTTTTATCCTCTCCTCATTTTTAAGATTCATTTAAGGAATTGTATAATTATATATTAAATATTTAGTCGAACACCATGATTTAGGTTCCTTCATATTCGATAACTGGACATTTATTTTCAGAACAAGTTTCAGAGAAAATTGCCAAATTAGAAATGGCATGTAATTTTGGTTTAGTTTGTGGTCCTTTAATAAGTGGTGTATTGTACATTTTAGCAGATATCTATAACTTTAACACTTTTTAATATTCCTTGTATTTGGTGGCATTTTTATACTTTTTAATTACTATTAGTGTAATATTGTTTTTGGATGAAAGGATATTCAATATCAATCATGAACAAGAAGAATCATAAATCAATTATTATGAAGTATTTTAGATTCATGAATTGAATATTACCTTTACTTCATATTTCTTTTTAGGAGTTGCAGCATAGGCATTACGTACTTATTTGGTAATATACATTAATTAATTTTAGTCTGTGTAATTATTAGAAGTATACAATTTAGACGATGCAAATTCTTAATTCCTATTTATGATATATACTATTGTAAGTTTTTTTGGAGCATATTATGTTGCTGAATAAAAACATTATACTCTTAATTAATTATACACCTATTGTCTTTATATTGGGGCAATTAGTCTTTTATTGTATGGTCCATCTTAGATAGGATTACCACAATCTATTTATATAATATGTTTTGCTGATATTATCAGAGGAATAGGAATTGGATCAGCGTAATTAATTATATAAATTTTTAGACCTGCTATTATGATGCCATTGATTGTATAAATTATGGAGAAGAATAAACATAAGGATTAAGCAGCTGAAATAGGTTCAACTCTTTTTATTGCAGGTTGGTCATTAGGAGATTTAATTGGACCTATTATTGGAGGAATATTTATTGATCAAGTTGGTTTTGATAAAACTAGTGTAATAATGAGTGGAGCATTATTTGTAATAGGATTCATATATTAAAAAACCAGTCATATTGATTAATAATAAGAAGCAATAGAGATGTAAATTCTCATTCATTGATTTTGTGTATATAATTTGAGTTTTTATTTTTTGTGTATTAGTTGTTATTTTAATTTATCAGTTTAAATTATTCAATAATTTAATTATGTTTAAAATGATAATCAAATATTTAAATATTATATTTAATCTTTAAAAATCGATAAAAGATTCATATTGATTCTTTATTTGAAGCAACTAAGTTCTTTTTAATATCATTTTTCAATATAAAGAAAAGATTAAATTTATTATTAATAAATACTTTAAATTTAAATAATTACTTAGTAAGAATATTCTTGATAATTCCATTTTTCTTTCCTTAAAAGTTTATAATTTCCATTCAAAATATTCAATTCAAATTGCTAATTTCCAGCAAATATATTTAATGTATTACCATTTAACTTTAATTTCTTACTTAATCACTGGAATTTATCTATATAACACATTAATGAACATCAAATTAAAATTATTAATCATATGAAATATTAGTTTTTGATATATGGCATCATTATCACTAATATATTTGGAATGTTTTGCAATTATTACCCTTTGGATCAAGTAGCTTGTGTCCAAAAGACAAAAGGGATTTCATGTAATTCTGATATCAAATATAGGTTAATTCAATTATTTTGAAAATGCTTGTGTGGAAATAAAGAGTACAGATTTAGGATGTATTCCTAATTTGAATTAATAAGCTTGTTTGTAATAATAAAGAAATATAGATGGTTAGGAAGTGAAATGTATGTTTAATGATTAAATTAGGTTTTTTTAGAACAAGGTGTATTCATGCAAATTAATTTCATCTGAGGAATTTAGATTGTGATTCAAACTTTTCAATATTTGCTTGTGTTAATTTATATAGAAAAAATTGTATTTGGACAAATAACACCTGTGTTTCATACTAGAGTGAAATATAAAAGGGATAGAATTGCGAAACTATCTTTAACTCTCCTGTATCACCACGTCTATGTGCTTAGATTCAAGATTTATAATGTAAATATGAAGAATAAGCGATAGGTTATAATAACGGTTTCTAAAATGGGTATTTTTGTTAATCAGTATCAGATTAACAACTTCAATAACTGACATGTAATACATTAGGATTAAGTAAAGAAGCATGTATAAATATAAAAACAACAGGATAAAAATGTATTGAAAAACAAAAATATATTAGGCATTTTTATAAATAACATATGTAGAAATTTCTAAGAATAAGATGAAATAAGTTGTTTAAGTTATGTAAATAAAGAAGCATGTTTTAGTATTTCAAATCCATCATTACTTTGTGTTTGGAATAATAAGGGTTGTTAAAATTATCTTATTTAAAGCGAAGAGAATTGTGAAATGTTAAAAAATGTAAATTCTAGTGTATGCAGAGCTATGCCTATATATTGTTTTTATGATGAAATAAATCATTAATGTTTATCTCCAATATCAAATATAAAATAGAATTGTAATACAAAAGGTCTTAATTAAATTGGTTGTTTAAGTATAAAGAATTAAAAATGTAATTATATTAATAATTAATTATTTAGGTATTTATATTAGAGAAGAAGGATGTTAGGAATTAAGAGATGATCAATTAAATAAAATAAGTTGTTCTGATTCTATTAATGAAGATGCTTGTATTAATATTACAACTCCATTTTAATATTGTTAATGGAATGGATAAAAATGTTTAAGAATTCCTTTGAATTAAGATTTAGATTGTCCATTGCCAGAAGAGAATGGAAAATTTTATTAAGTAAATGGAAATGTGTGTTAAGCAATATCAAAATAGAATATAGGATGTAAATATAATTAAAATACTAAACTTTGTGAAAGAAGTACTGGATAAGAGACCTGTACTACTCCTTATCTTAATTTATCAGCTTGTGTTTAAATTTCTTAAGCTATGGCATGTATTTGGAAGGAAGAATTGAGCAAATGTGAAGTAGTAAATATAATAGATTAAGTAACAAAATGCACTGATTTAAAATATTCAAATCCACAAGCATGCTCTTAGATTTCTGAATTTACTAATAATAATAAGGCTGTAGGATGTTATTTTAATAGTAATACTTAATAATGTGATGTTATAAACTAGAATAATTTAGCAAATATGGAATGTTTATAATAAGGATTAAATAAATATGGATGCACAATGATTACAAAAATTGGATAAAGATGTAGATGGTTTAGAGGATAATGTACTAGTATTAGAAGTAAAGAATAAATAGCATAAATTTCATGTATTGAACTTAAATTTGTAAATCCTGGAACTTGTGGTCTTGTTACTTTTAATAAAGAGGTTTGTAAATATAGTATTGATGGTTATGGATGTGTTAATAGTATTAATTCAAGTGAGACTGGAGATTATTGTAATACTTTAGGTTTGAATTCTTTTGCTTGTTCTTAAATTACAAGAAATGTTGAAGGATGTTATTTTGATAAAATTAATAATGTCTGTATATTAGCTCCTGATAAGAAATCATCAGATGAAAGTGTTTTAGCTGCATCAAAATTATTATTAACAACTGCAAAATGTTTAGCAAGTTCTCCAACATAGAATATTTGTATTTCTATAGAGACTTTAGGTGAGTAATGTACTTGGAATTATAGAACAAGTGGATGTGAATATTAGTATGTTTAATTTAATGAGAAATGTTTAGATTATAATACAGGAGAGAAATAAAAAACTATTCCTGGTATAAGGATATCTGTAAATGCAAATGTTTGTGCAAGTATTCTAATGAATTTTGTAATTTTAATTATAATTATTATTTAGCCTAATAAAGATCCAATAGTAACAACAAAGATAGAAGATCCTTTAAGAGGTTATTGTTAATATGATGGTAAAGGAAATTGCATAAAGTTTTTGTAAACACCCTGTATTACTAAATGTTGTACAGAGTTAGTAGGAATAAATGCTCATGTTTGTAGTAGATTTACAACAGGCTTTTATTGTTATTTTAATGAATTTAATAAGTGTGTAGAATTAACAGATTAAATTGTTGATATAAATTCTTTTTAAGCTGTAAAAGACTATTATAATTTCAAATAATATAAATGTTCATCAATGAATAAAAATTCATGTTGGATGATTGATTGGTCTCCTACTTAATAATGTTATTGGGATGGACTTGTTTGTACCTAAATTAATTTTAGTGACTATCCTAATTTTGTTTTAATAGATAGACGTTATGGAATGAATAGATATGGATGTTAAGGAATTGAAGGAGATAAAAATTATATTATGAAATATTATAGATATAATTCAAATAATCTTTGTGTTGATTATCCCATAGAATTGACAATTTGTGAAACAGAAGGAATTAACTCTAATGTTTGTTTAGGTTTTTCATCTAATCTTTATTGTAAATGGGATAAAATTAATTTATAATGTGTCACTATTGATGATTATTTATCATTATATACATGCAATGAAAATCAAAATGAAAAAGCTTGTATTGCCAATCCTTATGCTCCATGTGCTTTCCTTAAATCTACTGATAAATGTATCACTAGTCCTTAGGATATTAATTGTTCAGATTTTAATGCAGGTTAAGTCTATGATGGAGTAGTGAATGAAAAAGCTTGTTAAAATATCACTAAAGGTGGATAAATATGTTCATATAATTCAATTTTAAAGAAATGCGAATCTATAACTAAAGCTTAATAATAGAGTTGTGATTTACCTGGTATTAATTCAATTGGATGTTATTCAGTTACTACTGCAAATTGCAGATGGGATTCTATAAATTTAAATTGTTATGAAGAAGGAGATGTTAATGCTATCAATACATTAAAATGTACTTAGAATGTTAATAAATAATTATGTTTATCAATATTAAATGATAATTGTGAATGGTCAATAACTGATATGAAATGTTCATAAGTAGAATAACTGAAATTTGTTAAAAGTGAAACATTATATAATGCATAAGCATGTACAAACTTAGTTGGAGATGCTTATTATTTTTCATCCACTATTACTAATAATATTATAACAACTTAATGTTAGAAATTAACTACATTTAATAATAAATGTACATAATTTGCAATGAATAAATAAGCTTGTTTATTAAACACTAGAGAATATAAATGTATATTTGATCCAACTCAAATTCCAGAAAAAAAGTGTTAAGATTTCAAATAAGAATAATTAGTATGTTAATCATTACTTTAAATTAATATAGAAATATGCATGAATATTCCATCATAATGTTATTTTGAAGAATCCTCATTAAGTTGTAAATAAACTAAAATTTAAACTAGTGATAATTGTTCTACTTTAATAGTAGAAGGTATGTATTACAATAAAATGTCTTGTTCTTCTATAAGTAAATCATTAAGTGATAAATCTACAGATGATACAAAAAGGATTTGTACTAAATCACCTATCTAAAATAATGCTTAATAATGCTATTTTGAGAAATATTGTTCTTGGGATGAAACTACATATGGATGTTAATTACATTAAATAGTTAAAGGATCATATTCACCTTCTAATGGGTAAAATGGACCTTCATGTTCTCTTACTGCTTAAGAAATTACTTGTTCAAATATTTATTCTATGGCACTGTGTTTAGAAATTGGAGAAGGTTGTTACTTCAATATAAATTAAGGTGGATGTAATGCATATACTTCTAATTTATTCAAAGTTACAGATTGTACTTAAATTAATGGAAGTGATTGTACTAGCAGTAAAACATAGAATGCCTATTGTAAGAAAGTTATAAATGAAAATGATTTAACATCAAGTTGTGAATAAGATCCCGTAAATAAAGATTTTTGTGAAAATGATCCAGATGTTACAACTAAATAATGTTTGGGGATAACTGATACAACTGATGGAAGTGAATGTGCATAAGCCAGTGATATTTGCTATTTTAATACTGCATGTGTTGTTCCAACATCTTATGAATCTATTACATGTACAAGTCCTGGAGTTAGCAAATTATTATGTTTATTGTTAGATCCTCCATGTGATTTTTCTTCAGGTTCTTGTACTCCATTAACAATTCCAACATTGAACACTGATAAATAAAACTATTATTACATATGTAATGAAGTTAATTTACTAATTACAAACAAATCAGAATATGCATGTGGTAATATAATAGCAGCTCCTTGTAAATATTAACTTAATTCCTGTTAAAATGCTTTTTTTGAATAATGTTCTTTATTATAAGATATTACTGTTTCTGTTATTGCTTGTAATTAATGTAATGGTTCTCCTACTGTTTATGATTATAGTACTAATAAATGTAATCAGGTAAATGATTTAAGTTCTAATTGTGATAGTCTAAATTAATCAAATTGTGAACTTGATCTCAAAAGTTGTTATTGGGATGATAAATCCAAAAAATGTCATATTAATTTATATAGATTAAATAGATAAAGTTGTTAATAGCTAACATTATAGATTTTAGCAATTTGGAATGAAAATAAAAATTTATGTGAAATAAAGACTGAAAATGAAATATAAAGTGTTACTGACTGTTCTATTTTGAGTAGAAAAGCTTGTTTGATACCTTCTAAATCTTGTTGGATTAATTCAATTACTTTATAATGTGAATATGTTACTTAGATAATGGCAAGTTGTAGTTAAATAAATGACTTTGAAGGCTAAATATAACATTGTTTAGTATCATTTAAAGAAGCATGTAAATGGGATACTAATTGTGTAACAGCAAATATAGCATCTGAAGGTTGCAATGTAATGAATAGATATGGTTGTCTTAATATAAATAACTAATAGAAGCTTAGTTGTGGTTGGTCAAATAATGATAAGAAATGTGCAGCTATTACTATTAATTTAGGATTAGGTTGTATTAATTATCTTCCGAATACTTGGTTAAATTATGATTAAGTAAATCCTTATGTATGTGCATAATTAACATTGGGAACTTGTTATTTAGATTCTAATTCTAATAAATGTACTACTGTTGGTACTAAGGATTTATATTGTAGTCTACATAAAGGTATCAACAAATTGGCTTGCCTAATAAGTACAAAAGATAGTTGTAAATTTGATTCAGAATTCTCTTAATGTATTCCAACAAATACTGAAAATTAATAATGTTCAGATTTATAAAACACTGGATCATGCTGCTTAAATACATTAAATTAAGTAGCATGTTTATCTATGCCCAATGCTTATTGCAAATTCCATTTAGATGTTTGTTCATCCTTTTATGTATTGGATAAGGTGACTGTAGGACTTGCTAGTGCACTTTTACCAGAAAAAATGTAAATATCTCCTAATATTTGCAATTATTATAATAATAATATTGTTGGAGCTTATTTTATTTATGATCCAGTTAGACTTTAATGTGTAAATATTGATAAACCTAGTCCATCTAAATATTTTGCTTTATGTAGATCAATTTCTCTTAGTCAAAAAGGTTGTTTAGAAAAGACAATGGAATATTGTAATTATATTAGTATTTATATTTATTAGGTTAATATGATAATAACTCTTGCAAAGCTATGACTTTAGATTTTGTTAAACAACAAACATAATGTAGTTAAGCATACAATTGGAAAGCTTGTATATCTATTAATGCCTTTTGTAAATTTTAAGGAGGATAATGTATTCCAATTTAATAAACTGATACTTGTTCTAATTTGACTAATGCAATTGTTGGTCCATAAGTATGTGCTTAATTTCCTACACCATGCAAATACAATACATTAACTTATTCCTGTATTGTTGTAATTCTGAAAATAGAAAAATGTTCATCTCTTGGATTAAGTAAATCTGGTTGTTTATCTTATACATCTTCATCTTTTTGCATTTTTGATGCACTTACTTTTAAATGTACTTCCACTTATGATAATTCACTTCCTTGTACAGATACAAATATTCCTAAAAAGTGGTTTGTCAATGAAACAAAATGCTTATATATTAAAACATCAGGAAATGTATATATATATATATTTATAATAGTATTGTTAATTCACTCCTGGAGATTAAGGAGAATGTACAGATATTCCAAGTAATTTATTCACTGGTGCATGTTTGCTACCTAGTATTCAAACTAATCCTATGACTTGCACAAGAGCAATAAATGAAGTTTGCTATTATAATTAAATTACATAAAGATGTGCTATTGGAGATGTAAATATAATCCCATGGAATCTTGGATTTTCATTTAATAAATTGGCTTGTTTAAGATATAATAATTCTTTGTTTTAAATAAAATTGATTTGGGATGATGTAAAAGGTTGTATTGAATTAACACTGAATGATTTAGCCAATATTTAATGTAATTCTCCAGTAAATAGATTGGCATGTGTTTCAATTACTAATCCAACATAATTTTGTTAATTCAATATTGTTACATTTAAATGTGAATCTTATGATTACATCATCCCACCTAAAGATAGTAAAGCATGTGCTTTACTTTCTAATGTAAATAGATTTGAATTTTGTTAATATGCAAGTGATTCTTGTGTCTATAATTCATCTTCTCGTAATTGTGTTTCAGTATTACCTACTAATATAAATAATTCTGGAGATTGTTTCAATATAGGAATGAGTAAATCAATGTGTGAACAATTTTCTAGTTAATGTTAATTTAATGATTCTAGACGTTTTTGTTATGGAGGAAATATATTTTGTAATAATAATAGTCCATCTACTTGTAAAGATGTTAAAACTGAGCCTTGTTGGATTGTTAATGCAACATGTCAAGGTATCAGTTTTGAAGATCTTAATACTATTAATTGTGAGGATGTTGTTAATTAATTAGGTTGTACTTCTATTACAAATCCATCAAAAGTATGTCAATATAATATCTAAACTTCTACATGTAATGAAGTAGTCTCACTTACTAATACATGTGCATCATATAGTAATGTTAATACAAATAGAGCATGTGAATAAACTATAGATACTGCTTGTAAATTTGATTTCTTAGCTAAATCTTGTAAAGAAGTATCTATAACAGATGTATTTGAATGTGATAGAGGATTAAATTATAAAGCTTGTATAACATATACAAGACCTTCATTATAATGTAAATTTGGTAAATATTGTTATGGTCCTACATCTGGAATTACAGGATGTGCAAATTCATTAAATAAAGAAGTATGTTTGAATTTCATTTATTAATGCACTTGGGATCCCATAAATTCATTATGTACTGATTATAATTTAAATGGATAAACTTGTTAATAACTTTAAGATCAAAAAATTGTTGTATCTAGTTAAGTTTGTTATAATGCTTAAGTTTCAGAGGGAAATGCATGTGTTTTTGATGTATATACATTTACATGTAAAATTATCTAACCAAAATCATGTTTTGAACTTGAATCATAACATTAATGTCAATAATAAAATGAATTACCATGTTTATGGTTAAATGGTGCCTGTTAATTATTTTAACCAATTTCAACTGATACTTGTTTAAATGTTGGAAATTTAGGATCTAAAAATGCTTGTTTAAGTATTTTTAGAAAAGGATAATTTTGTCAATATCAAAATTTCAATTGTATATCATATAAAGAAAATTTTGAAGCCAATAATTGTTTAGATAACATTAATAAAATAGCATGTATTTCTCAATAAACTAATTCTTGTATATGGAAAACTACTCCTAAAGAAATTTACATAAATAATTCTGAAAAAATATAGATGTTATTGGGATCATGTACAAAATTTGAAAGTCCCAATAATTATGATTGTGATAATAATCTTAGTTATTTATCATGTCTATCAATATCTAAATATGGTTAACATTGTAGATGGATCAAAGGAGAATGTTAAAGTATAGAATAAATAACAGGAATAGTTATCAATTATAATACATATTAATTAATAAATTAAAATGCTTGTGGACTTGTTAATTAGGATAATGTTCGATATTTAGATTAAACAAAGTCATGTTAATTAATTAAAAATAATGAAACAATTACTTGTAAATGTGGTAAAGAAACAAAAGGATTAAATAAAGGTGCTTGTTTGAGTATTAAAAATGAAAATTGTAAATGGATAACTTCTCAATCAAGATGTGCAGAATATTTGAGTTTATGTGATATTAAATGAATGTCTATGACATTTTATATTTTTACAAACTTAATAAGAAATTATTCAATCATATTAATATATAATAATGAAAGTTTCACTTGATCATGATGTATATAAATGGTTATTGTCTCTTACTATTGTTAAGCCTCAATAAGTTAAGAATACTGGTAAGGTTGAATTAGATGAGAACTAAAGTAAATTATTTGTTAATGGTATTAAATTTGGAGAGACATTAAATAAAATGCTAGAAGCAAGATCTATTGTATAAATTATATATTAAATTTTAAGCATGTACCAAATTTAAGTGAATAAATGAAAAACTAAATTACTCCTGGAGTTAAATTATTCAATTGGAATATTTTATAGGATGCATTTCAAAAAATTAACTTACCTTTAGACAATGATATTAAAAATTTAATTGTTAATGGTGATACAGAAATGATGAATGAACTCCTAAAAGATATGATGGAATTAGATAATCAAATCAATAGAAAATAATAAACAAGAGGATCAGTTAGATCATCAGATGATTCATCTTTTGAAACTTCAAAAAAACCTCCAAGTAGACCAGCATCAAAATTACCATAAACTAAATATGATATTTAGGGAAATAACAATGAATTAATTTTAGATGAATTAGATACTAAAAAACCATTAAATGAGTCTAAATCTTTACTTGAATTTTTTATTACAGGATTATCAAAACATCTAACATTAAAACCTTAATAAGCTGCATCTTTAATGTCAAATGGTAATAAATATTTAGCTCATTTACTTGTGAAAGGAGTCAAAGGAGAATTTGAAACACTGATTAATTGGTTAAGTGATATATATGCAAATATATCTAGAGTATTCAATTTTTTAGAATAATAAGATTCTAATGTTCATTATTTTTTTGCTACCATTAAACCAGGATTATTGTCAAAAGAATAAGAAATTACTCTTTGGACTCTAAGGATTATGGGAAGAACTTATTTTGAACTTTCTGAAATGGAAATGCATTAATTAGGATATGAATGGTTTTGTAAAGAAAATGGAGGATTAGCAGCAACATTTTTATGCATGTAAAGACATCCAAATTTACTAAGTTAAATTTGTGAATTATATAGTTAAGTAGCAAGATTTAATATTGTTGATTTCTTTACTGTCTAATTTAAGAAATAATTATCTGATAAATGTATTGATATGTTAAATTCTTTGATTGAATTTCTTCATTAATAAAAAATTCTAAAAGAAGAATTAATTTAATAAGGAATTATATAATATTGGGCATAAGCAGCATTAAAAATGTCAGATTCTGATTAATTACCTATTAAAATGCAAGGTCTTAAATATTTAACATTAAATTGGTTATTATATCCAATATAATTTGAAGAAGATTAAAACTATCCTAATTAATTCTTATTCCTAATGAAAAAGGGTACTAGAGATTCATCAAATAATTTGAAATATTTCTCATTAAATATGTTATTCCGTTTACTTGATAAATTAGCTACAGATAGAAATCCATATGCAGCTGTTCTCTATAAAAAATTAACATTTACTTTAATTGAAAATTATAATGAACTTGATATAAGGGAATTTATGTTAAACAATTTTATGTATCTAATACAAAAATATTCATCTATTCCTATTGATATTCTATTAGAACCTTTGATAAAATAGGTTATGTTGAATGATGCTTTAGTTAACTTAACTGATATGATGTTATTTAAATTTATTAGTAAACATCCAAAGATGAAAATAAGATTAGCTATATTATTATTGGATTTGCTTGCTAAAATATATTTAAATAGTGTTACAATGTCTCATTTATCATTAAATCCAATTTAAGTACTTTTAGCTCGTTTTGCAGAATCTCCCTTGTTAAGAGAATATGCTTTTAAACTATGTAAAATTGGTTTAGCATTACATTATGGTAGTTTAAAGAGTAAAAGATAATAGGTTAAAACAAATGATTTATCTGTACTAACTGCATTACAATAATAAAATAATGATCATGAAATACTTGAAGCTTAAAAAAGAGCTTAAATAATTGAATTAATTAAGTTTATAATAAATATGCAATAAGATGAATTAAATGAATAAATAAAACCATTATTATGTCATTTTTATATTGAATTGTAAATTATTATTGTTTATAATTAGATAAAATATTAGTATTAAAGATAAAGGTGTAATTACATTATTAAATATGTTTGGTAATCCTGAAAAAATAGTTTAGGTTATTAAATAATAATGGGATGCTGAAAAATAAGAATAAGAAGAAATCCTCAAATAATCTTAATTAATTATAGATAATGAATTTGTATAGAATTAATAATACTTGCATTCTGCAGAATAAACTCCATAAACTGTTAAAAGTGAAAAAATTAAATAAAATGATGTAGATCCTTTCAATGATTTAAGATAAAAGGAATTAGAAGATGAAAAGAGATTTTTAGCTTAAAATGGAGTAGGATTTAAAAAGAGAGTTGTAGAATTAGAGAGAGGAAAATAACCTATAGCACCTACTCCAATAATATAATAATAATAATAATAATAATAATAAGTTAAGAAAAAACCTTAATAAGTTGATCCTAAAGTATTAGAAAATATTGCTAATATAAAATTAAAAAAAGAAGAAGAATTATTAAAGAAATAATAAGAGGAAGAAGAGAAAAGAAAAAGAATTGAAACTTTATAAAAAAAAGCATAATAAGAAATTCAAAAAAGAACCAATGGAAAAATAATTGAGAAAATAGATGAAAAGAAAGTTGAGTTGATTGATTTGGATGATCATGAGACACATGATTATGAATCTATGAGTATAGCTATTAAAAAGAATCATAAAGCAATGAAATATTTATTCTCCAAATATTCTAATACTACTAATTAAGCTAGTAAAAAATAATATTTTGGAGAACTTTAAGAATAATATGAAATTATTTAATTATCTGATATAATGAGAATGTTAAAAGATTATTAAGTGAATATGTCAAAGGAAGAAGTACAAGCATATGTTAAAGCTATAAATTAAAAATATTCTGAGAATAAGAGTGATTAATTTAGTTTAGATTAATAGAATTTTGAAAGATTTCTAGCTTAACTTTCAATGAAAATTGAAGGATACACATTTTAAAAAAGACCTGCAGGTTAATGTTTAGAATAATTTATGTAAAGTTTTGGTTCAATTGCAAAATCAAAAAGTATAATATTTAATATATTTTAGATGAAAATCATCTCATATTTTTAGATCCTGATAATATTAATATTGATCCAGATAGAGATTTAATTAGATAATTAAATTTTTAGCTTTAGACTTAAGATATTCCAGTTCCTAATAAATTCAAGAAGGTAACAGAGAAATAATTGAATTAACGTTTCGAATATAGATAATCGGCTATATTAGGAATAGAAAATGCCTGGCTTGATTGTCATGAAATAGTCAATTAATTAATTTCTGAAACTTTTAAAACAAATGTTATGGAACCAATATCGGATGTAAAGATTATTTGGAAAGTAAAACCAAATCCTCAATAATAATAAGAATAAGTAGTTTAGGTTAAATAGAGAGATAATTCATAATAGAAGAAAGTTATTAATAGAGCAATTGAAGATAAATTATTAAAATAATAGGAAGAAGAATAAAAGAAAATGGAAGCAGAAGAGAAAAGAAAAAAACATTAAGAAAAATTAAAATAAGAATATTTGAGAAAAAAGAAAGAGAAGGAAGAATAGGAATAATTAAAAAAATAAGAAGAGAGATAAGAGATGATAGAAAAAGCAGAAAGGGAGAAAAAATAATAGGAATTATTAAAAAAAGAAGCAGAAGAAAAAAAATTAAAATTAAGAGAATATAAAGAAAAAATGGCAGAAGAAAATAAAATTAAAGAAGCTTAGAATATTGAATTATAAAAATAAAAATAAGAATAAGAAAGAAAATAAAGAGAAGAATTTTAAAAGAAATAAAAAGAAGATGTAAGTAAATTATTGGAACAAAAACAGAAAGAATTTAAAGATAAAGAGTAATAAGAGAAATAGAAAGAATAGAAAGCAAAAGAAGAAATTAAAGAATGGAAAAATAATGTTGAAATTATGCTTTAATAAGAATAAGAAGTAAGATAGAGAGAAAAATAAATGCATTAAAAAATATAATAATTATAATAAGATTAGGATATTTAATCTGTTTATAAAAAATATGATAAATAATTATAAGCAATTTATCATGCTTATCAAGAGTATACTGATTGGAAGATTGAAAATGCAGGTGTAGAAAAAGAATTATTATAATTTAAAGGATTTACTAATTTTGCTTCTTAATTCAGTATCTATCCTGCTATTATTACTCCTGAAGATGCATAACTAATATTTAGATCAATAACAAGAGAAAGAGAAAGATAACAATAATAATTGAATGAAAAAAATGGATTCAATGCAGCACCACCAAAAGGAATGAATTATCATGAATTTTAATAAGCATTATTGAGAATTGCCATTAAAGGATAAAAGTATTTTGATCTTCTGAATGAAAAATATGAAAATAACATGAAAACTATAGATATGCTTGCTTTAAAGAAAGATTAAGTTATCTCAGAAGAGGGACCACTAGAAAAAAGAGAAGATCATTATTAACAAGTGGATGCAACAAGTTCAAAAACAATGCAAGGTTTAATGTATTTTTTAGATATGCCTGAAGAGAAAACAGAAATGAATTCTAAATTAAGAGCATTAAAATTAGAATTTTAGAAAGTAGCAGCACAAAGAGATAAAAAATAAAGTAATTCATTATAATATATAATAGTGGTTTAATAAAAGTTAACAGAAGAAGTTAAATAACCAACAAAAAGAAAATAATCTATAGGATAAAAGGAGGGAAAAGATAAAAGTTAAGAAAAATGTATAAATTAAAATTATATTATAGAATAACCTTAAAGAAATAAATCTTAAAATATTAGGATTGATTCTGCATAAACTAAAATGAAATCATCTCAAAAGGATTAAATAAAGGCAGTTGATGAAAATGAATTAAATAAACAATCTCCAAAGAGTATTTAATATTTAAATATTCATTATTAGAGATAGAAACTACAGGACCAGATGGAAAGAAAGAAAGTTGGAAAGTTAATTAATAAAAACAATGATGATATATAACTAACTATTAATTATGTATTTTAATGTTAAGATGATTTATAAGAAATTTAAATATCTTTTCTTTTTGTTTAATTTAATTATTGTATATTATATATGTCATTTATATTCTTTAAATATAATAATTTTAATTTAATAGTAAGTGATCTCTTACTACATAAAATTTATTATATCATAACAAAGGATTTTAATACTATTACTTTATATATATTCTAGATCTTAAGAATTCTTATTTTATATTATAATATATTATATTTATGTGATGATATATATTAATAATCAGATTTCTACTTATTTACTTGTTTAGCCAGTGCTATCATCCTCTTAAATTGAATGTTCATATCCATTAAATGCAATTTGGAAACAAATACCTGTCATTGCAAACCAATTTGACACTGGAATATTATAATCAAGAGAAGTGTCTTTGAACTTAATATATTTAAAAATTCAAACTTAAGCTGTATCTGATCCTATTCCCATTCCGATTGTTATTAAAATCCATCCAATTAAACTGATTCCCAATGATCCATACCCTAAGGCAGCTTAATCAATTGCAATTTTAGCCAAACTAATCAAGAGTCCTAATAAAAGACAACTTGCTCCAGCTATATTCATTATAACCCATGTTTGATAATGATCCATTCCTGTTAGATCTGCAATATTGTAAGACTTAGCTTGATAACAATATTATGCCATCCAGCAAGTAACATACAACATCATTCCAATATTACTAATAAAAGCGCTATAAAAATATTAATCTAATATTTTACTATCCTCTTGGTAACCTAAAATATTAATATTCATTACATTTCTTCTTCTTGCAGAATAATTTAAAAAAATAAATAATATCAAAATATTAATTCACAATCGCATTTAAATTAAACCAAAATAAGACTTATCAAATTTTATCTATATAAATATTTGCTTTACAAAAAATTATCATATTTCCCATATTCATATTATATAGAAAAAGATTTTACATAGTAAAATATGTAATACATATGTTCATAAAATAAAACAATTCAAAATATAAATTTTTTATATTAATCATATTGTTAAACAAAGTTATCAAGATTTTTACTATCATTTGAACTTATCCTAACCTAATAAATATTCTTTATTTGCATTATCTAAATGAGTATTTTATGTTTGATTTTAATTAAATTCTATAACAATCTACACTCTTAAACAGAAGTTCTTATAATAATTATTATTTTTCTCATTATTTACTATTCTAATCAACTTTAATCATGAAATACTATTGTTTCTAAAATAAATTAAACGTGTTTATTAAGTCTTTTTATTTTCTAATTATTTTAAGGGCTTTAAACTAATTAGAAAATAAATTTAAAAGGCTTTAATATTCTTTAAAAATTACAAAAAAACTTTATTTTAACTAGATTTGCAATCAATCATTGTTTAATATAATATATTTATTTGTTATTATATTAATAAATGTAATTATCTCCTTAATCACAAACTATATTTCAATCCTTATTCATTGAAAAAACTAAAGATCAAATTAATAATATTCTTCAATATAAACTATCCCAAGCCACTAAAGCAAGATAAAGATTTGTAAAAAATTAGATTGATAGGCCAAATACTTCGATGATTTAGTAACCAAATGAAATGGATTTCTCACAAAACCAATTCGAAAAGCATAGAAAAATTTCAATGAATGATTCTTAGCTTACTGTTGTTACCATAAGAAAACCTTAAAAAATTATGCATACAATAGAACTAAGTCCATAAATTACACCTATTACTTCATTTCATTCTTAAAGAAAATATAGACAGTTGTAAATGTGTGAAAAATCAACTAATCCAACCCCTTAAGTTCATAGTCCTGATAATGAAAAATAATTTTATTTCAAGCAAAAATAATATAGAAATAAATTATAATTAAAGAATAGTGAGAATAATAATATCAAATTAAAATAATATGCTAAAGAATAACGTTCAAATAGTAAAGGAGTTTAAGAATATATTAAATATTAAGATGAAATGGATGAATATTTTAAAGATAAACTATTTTAATAATAAAGACAATTGATTGAAAAAATAGACAACTTTAAAATGTCTACAAAAAGGCTTGATTAATAATTAGAACCAATAGGACGGTTATTAGAATAAAGACTTTAAAAAATGAAAAAAAAACAACAATAATAATGATTATTAATATTCTAATTAATTTAATTATTCTTAATAATGAAATCTCTCACTTCCTATTATATAGATTTTAATAAGAGGACTAATAATTATCATTAATTCTAATTTATTAAACAATTATTCTAAATTTTAAATAGGATTACACTCTTATTGATTAAATTATTGTTTTATATTTTAAGTAATAATATAATATATATTATATGTATATAGTTTTTATGAAATTAGAATATTTATTTTTCAGAGTTTTAAATGAAAATTAGTTTTAGATTTTGTTTGAATGATCATTTTACTTATATTGATAAAGAATACTATATCTAAAACAAAGTGATTGGAATCTGTATGAAAGAAAGCTGTAAACATTAAAGATTTGTTTGCTAAGAATGTATATATAAGGATCATTCAGATCATTAAAATATGATTTCTACTTTTGATAATTTAGAATTACAAATATCTAATAGGTTTGGGGATACTTTTTTAGATATTCATGATGTTTTTGATTAAATCTATCAATAATAGGAATTTCAAGTAATTAAATAATAAATATATGATGAATTTGACAAATTAGAAACTTAATTTAACCAAAATTAGAAATAAATTAAAGAATTATTGGATGCTTACAAGATTATTTCTAAAATAAAGGATGGATATATTATGGAAATTAGTGTGGATGATTTTAATATCCTTTCTGAAATATTTTATAATTAGAAGATAAATAATTAATCAGCTTTGAATTCTAATTTAACTTTACTAAGAAATAAATCAATGTAATTCACTACCAAATTAAAAGAAATTTAACAATATATTATTTCTACTAATACTAATCTAGAAAACCTGGATTTTGGCAAATTTATAAATAGAAATATCAAATAAAAGATTATATCCTAATTTTATACATAAAACTTATTGGATTATTCCTTAGTTCCTTCTGAATATTAATATATAAGAGGAGTCAAAGTTGCTGAATTGGAAAATAATAATGAGATATATTATGGATAAATTAATGAAAAGTAATTTAAACATGGAAAAGGTATTAATTTATATTAGAAAGGTATGTAAATTATTAAAAATGGCGATATTATTTATGAAGGTATTTGGGAGTAAGATTATTTTCTATGGGGTTAAAAAACAACATTTAATGAAAATACGGAATGTTGTATTTTTTAAGGTAAAATGATTAATAAAAAACTTAACGGATTAGGCTTAAAAAAAAGTTCATTTGAATATGAGTAAAATTACATTTATTTTTTATAGAATTAAAGGCAATTTTATAGATGACAAAGTTTCAGGAAATGTAATTCTTACTACAGATAAAGGAGATTTGTATTATATATCTAATATATTCTTCTAGATATAAAGGAGAATTTTATGAAAATAAAAAGCATGGAAAGGGAGTACTATAGACAATAAAAGGAGATAAGTAATTAATATACTTATTTAGATATGATGGATCATTTTATAATGATAAAAAATAAGGAACAGGAACTTACTATTTTTCTAATGGCGATATGTAAATTAAAAATTTATTAATATTTAGTTATAAAGGTAGTTTTTAAGATGATTAGATTCATGGAAGAGGACAATTAATATGTTATAATACTGGAGATGTGTAAAAATTATTTTGAATTATAGATATATAGGGATATTTAAAAATAATAAAAAAGAAGGAGAATTTGATGTCAAGCATTCAAACGGATAAATGTATAAATTATATTATTAAATAAAGTGATTAAGTAGTATTCAAAAATGATTAATCAAATGGGAAAGTTAAAGCAATCATTAAAAAATCTGCTCAAGCAATAAAAGGAACAATATTTCATGATAAAAAACAATGATTTATAAAATTAGTTTTTTAATAAGATTTCTTATTCCTTTAAATATTATTTTAAACATTCAATATTCTAATTTTATTATTAAAAATGATAATGTATATATTAAAATTGATTATATGATTTTGAATGTAATTAATGAAAATAAATCTTAATGATTTAATATTATAAATTAATAAAATGTTTAAGATTTGTAAATTGTAAAAGATATATTTAAAATAAATAAATTAAACATAATTACTCTATATTTTTAATAATTCTATCATATTAATGACTTAATTTAAAATAAATTATAGAATAATATATTATTATTAACTTCTTAATAATGTAAAATCAAAATCAATGGACCTTGCTGAAAAATCCAATTATTTTCTATATTAGAGCGGATACAACATAATTGTCTTTAGCTGATTTACCTCCGTAAGCTCGAAAAGCTAAGCTTCATATATGCTTATTATCTGGGGGATGCAATAATGGGGAAACTATTACTTGGAGTTTTGTTACAAAAGTAGATATTATTAAAATATGTGGAAGACCACATATGCAAAATGCTTAGACTATATATAGTGAAAATTGCACAATTAGACTTGATGAGAGAAAAATAATTGAAGTAAGTAGAGATTAGGGTTTTCCTGGTCCTAATTTTGGACTTAGTTTTGAAGTTTTAGGATATAAATGAATTAAATAATTAATTTATCTTAAGTTGAATAGAAATTATCTAAATTTAATATTATTCTTAAGGATTGACTAATGACTGCTATTATCTTTTTATAGAAATATGATTATCATTTATTATTTATTTTATTAAATAATATATATGGCTAATTAACCATTTAAATTATTTTCATTTTAGTCACAAGACCCAAAAATTGAGGGTTAAGACTAAAATTCAAAGAAAGATGAAGAATCTGAGGAATAATAAAAAAATTAAACTATTTTAATGCTTTGGAATACTAAGCCAACTCCCAATTATAAACTTTAGTTTTATAATTATTATTCAGATAAGGTTGGAGTAGATTTTTCTTTAAAGACTTATAATAAATTCACATCCTATCATATTCCAAAATTATCTCATTATTTAAGGTATTGAATTAACTATTTCCTTTAGATTTTCTTCAAAACTAATTCCAGAATAAATAGAAGCTACAAAAAATTTATTTTATAACTCTTTTATGTCAGATCCTTATGAATCATCAATAATAATGAAACCTTATACAGGATAATACTCAACATAACCTGATTATCATTTTTTTAAAAGAAGCTGATTTTTAATTATTTATAATATAAAAATAATTTATGGAAACTCATAAGAAAATTTATAAAAGGAGAAATGAACTTCCTTTAAACAAATTTCATCAACTTAAAAGATCAAAAACAAATCAAAAGGAGGGAGAGAGTTGTAAGAAAATAAAAAAGTAAATTAGAGATCTTCAAAGATTAATAGATAAAGTATATTAATAAATTAAATAAAGGGTCATATAAATGAAGAAGTAAAATAGGCTAAATAATAAGATCTAGAGGCTAAATAAAAATAATTAAATTAGAAATAAAATGAATATAAATAGTAATAGAAAAAAATTGATTATTTTGCCAGAAAATATAGGAAAATAAAATAAGTGGATTTAAAAAAATTAAAGAGATAATTAGAAAAGATTTAAAAAGAGCTAGAAATAACAGAATGTAGAGAACCATTATTATAGTAAGAATCTGAGATATAAGAAAAAATAAATTATGTTAAATATTATCCTAAAGATTAAAAATATATTTCATTATTTGGTAAAAATATAAATGAACATGCAAAAGAATAATAAGAAATTTTAATTGATAAAAGCAAAAAGAATGTAATAATTAATATATAAAATTAGTTTAAATAAAAAGAATCCAAAAAGTATAGAATGATTGAAGAGACTCATAAATAAATGAATGATGATTTTTTGATGGATGAAGAAAATGATCAAATTATTAGCAAATAATTAGTTGATAAATAAGGGAAAGTAATTAAATAAATGAAATTTAATTAAATGTAATGATAAAAGTTAAATTTTATATAATGTATTTAATGAAAAAAATGACTAGAATATTAGTTATTAAATTTTTTAAATGAGAAAGAGAACTAAATGTTAGTTTATAGAATAAGAAGCTTCTGAAGGTTATAGTAGTGAAGAAGAAGATGATCCAAAATTTGAAATAAATAAAAAGGAAGCTGAAAGATAATTGAAAGAAATATAGAGTAGAAGAGCAAAAGCAAAAGAGAGATTAAATAAAAGACTTTAAGAACTAATAGAATAAGATGCAATAGATTAGACTTAGAATAATAGTGAAAATAGTAGAAATGATTAAGATGATTAAGATGATTAAGATTATGATGATGATGATACATAATTAAAAGGTGGACCTAAATTAAATGATCCAAAAGTTTGGAGATTTAAATGTGGTAGATCTATTTGTGAAGTATAAAGAATACTTGAAATTTCAAAATTATTGCCAAAAAATAGTCCAATTGTATCTGTTTTTTATACTCCAAATGTTAAAGGGAATATATTTTTTGAATCTTATTTTGAAAAAGATGTTAAAGAATTCATGAAATCTATTATGTATGGATAACCAATGTATATTTAACCTGAAGATTGTGATAGTTTATTAGAAATAAAGAAAAATAATAATATTTAAGTTGGTTAATGGGTAAGATTTAAGAATCATAAAAATTATGGAAAAGATTTAGGAAAAGTATTAAGAATAAATTTAATTTAAAACTTTGCTATAATAAAAGTTATAAAAAGAAATAAATAAGGTTAAAAAGAACCTATTTCATGGTAAAGAACTAAACAATAAACAAGTGAAATGGAAATTAAAAATGAATCTGAATTTATATATTCTGATGTTGAAAAAGAATATAAATGTGCTATGATTGATGGATTTAATTTATTAAAATGTCCTCTTAAAAATATTGAACATAATATTACAATTACTGATGAGGAATTATAAATGTTTTTTCCTGATGTTGTTGATAGAAAGATTCTAGTTTAATAAGCTAAAAGAGAAATACTTAGAAGAGTAGATGTATAATTTAAAGAAGGATAAAAAGTCAGATTAATAGGTGAAGATGATCTTAATAAAGGTCCTAAATTTACAATAGTCAAAATTTTTGATGATTAAATGATAGAACTTATGTGTAAAAAAGATAATAGAGAATATACATATCTAGTTCATGCTTCAGAAATAAGATTAGCTTTTAAATTATATTAAGAAGCTAAAGTAATAGATGGTCCTCATAAAGGAGATGTAGGTGTTATTATATGTATTAAATAAGGTTATGTTGTACTTTCAAATTAACATGGTACATTTAAAGTACCTCATAGTGTATTATAATTTGGATATAAGAATTTTTAAACTGATAATTCTTTAGTTAAATTTGGAAATAATGACTTTTAAATTGGTTGTGTTATATAATAAAAATTATAATCTGCTGTTATTTTAGATATTAATAATGAAATATAAGAAATAAGAAATGAAAAATTAGAAATTCTTACTATTAATGGAGTTGAAATGAATGAATTAGGAGAAACATTTAGAAATAATGATAATGTAACAATTATATCTGGAAAGTATGCTAATAAATATGGATTAATCAAACATTGTATTAATGGTAAACTTTATTTATTTAATCATATATTTCCATATTAAATTATACTTGAAAATGTAAATAATTGTAAAATGGTATTTAGTAAATAAATTAAACCAAAATAGAATGATTAAATGTGTTTATATGGATAAATTTGTTAACTTAAAGTTGGATAATGGTAAGGATATCGTGGATAAATTATACAAATAAAATCTGGTTAATTAATTGTTTAATTATCTGCTAATAGTATAAAAGTGAAAGTGTCCGAAAAAGATATATTTTTATTATGAAATAATTAAATTTTATTCAATATTATTATTATTTTTAATGATATTTTTAGAATTCTTTAGAATCATTTGAATATATCAACACACTTAAAAAAAGAAAGAAAATTAAAAGATAATTTATTATTATTAAATTACTCATGCTTCTTAAACTTAAATAAGATATTGAATCTTTGTTAGATAATGTTTAAGCTTTCAAAAAGGAATCTAAACCAATCTATCCAAATTTAAAAGATAAACTAGATGTATATATAATTGTTTAATGTAAATTTAGGAAAAAATTAATCTCATAAAACAGCAATTTAATAATGTAGATGAAAAGATCATTAAAAACTATTGCAATAAAATTCATGAGGTAATTTCTATTTTAACTTATAGCTCAAATAAATAAATAAAATAATGTAGGATCTTAAGTTAACATTAGACATATCAATTATTTCAAGATCTTCTATATTAAAGAAAAGTCATTTGTTGATTCAATAAGAATGCAAAGAGTATTTTTATAATATAATTATAATAGGAATATTGTTACTTTACAAAATAAAATAATTCTTAAACTTAATTAACTTACAGAACTTAAAGAAATAAATGATGTAACAAACAATAATGAAAGTGAGTTTGAAGGAATTTGCATTTTTAGATTACATTAAATTTATCATAATGAAGTGGAAAATCTATAATATTAGTTTTAATAATTAAAATCATTTAATAATGAAAGATTTAATAGATTATAATAATCATTCTATGATATCATAAATGATTCCAAATTTATTAAAATATAAGAATAAATATCATCATTTTAAGAAATTGCCAATCTAATAGATTAACTTAGAGATAAACTCTTTGAAATAATTAAATCTAAGAATGATTCAATTCCTATAATGGATAGTAAATAAATAATATATATATATATTTTTAGGAACCAAATCTTTATAAATTCTATCATCTGTTTCTTAAGATTTTATTGAAGATGAGGATCATTATGAAATTACATAAGGAAAATATCAAAATAAAATGAAATAAGAGGAAATAAAGAATAAAAGAAAAGAAAGTACATCAGAAACTTGTATAAATTGTTTAATATTTTGAATTAAATTATTATCATTTGAAGTAATCAATTATTTCCTAGTATTTCAAATTAACAATTCTCTTATACTTCTCATAAATTTTAATAGCAATATAAGTTTCTTATCTAAAAATTAATAATAATTATACTCTTGACTTAATGGAATATCACAATATTCAAATGCTTTCTTAAAGTAAGTTAGATCGCAAATATCACCATTTAACATGAGATAGTCAGTTAACTTATTCTTATTTAATTTAAAAATCTATTTTAATTCTTGATGTATAGAATCATATAACTAAGGATTAAGTAATTCAAATGGTTTAACAAGATTTCGGAATATACTAATAACTATTACAACATCATTTGTTTGATAACTATCATAATAAATCCATTCTTCTTATTCAGGTTCAGCAAGAAACCTTGCAACTAATAAAGATTAATCATCAGGTAAATCAAATGGAGATTATTTAAGTATATCATTTATTTCACTTAAATTAATAATACCTCTTGATGATTTTGAATAAATATATGAATCTAATCTTTAAAATGGTATTTAAGCAAGTTAGAATTTCAAAGCTATCTCTTTTCCAATAATTTCTACTTCAGTTGAATTAACTTTTTAAATCTTTTTTCTACTCATTAATAATTAAGTTTTTTATTTTTAATAAGATTATGATGTCTATCTAACTGATTTTTCAGATTAAGATTCTTATTCATCAGAACTTTATTCTACCATTTATTCTTTTTCTAAATGTTAAACAGTTTCTTTTAATTATCCTATTTGAATATTCAAACTATCTATTTCTCTTTTATAAAAAGCTTCTTTAAGTTAATAAGCAGCTTTATCTTCCTTTAATGTTTTTTCTAAAAGATTAATCTTTTCATTTCTTAATCTTAATTCATCTTCCAATTACTATTAAAGTAACTTTTAATTTTCTAATCTAATTTACCATTAACGATTTAAATCATTAATAGTTTTTTTTGGATTGCTATATTCAAACTATATTAATTTCAATTCTCTTTCTTTATCAAATACTAACTTTTCACTACGTATTCTTTTAAAATCAGTTTAATGTAATTCTTACTGAATTTTCTTATTTTATAATTATAATTCTTAAAGTTTTTATTAAGTAATGAGTAATTCTTAACTAATTTTAATATTATCTCTTAATAATTCATCTTTTTGACTAAATTAACTAAAAATTAATAATTAATAATATACATTTAATGAATTAATGCTTGATATTTAAATTTCATTTTATCATATTCTTCTTTAATAACTTTACATTCTATCTTAAACAATATGTATAATACTTAACCTAACATTCTTATAATTTTGTTCTTCTTGTATCTCTTTTTAATTCTTCAATTTATTATTAATAATATTAATCTCTAGCTTTATAATCTTTAATTTATTTTTGATATGCAATAATTGAACATGTCTTTAATAATAATAATTTATTATACTTCTTCTGTTTTCATTCTTATTTATAAATCAAAATCACTATGTTTAGATTCAGCCTTTGATTATTTATTCAAAATGAGTAACTTTTCTTATTTATTTAATTATTTCTAAGTAAGTAAATTATATTAAAACCTCAAAATGCAATATTTATTATTTTAATTGTTTATTTTCTTCAAATAATAGATTATTGGATTATTTGACCAATAATAATTATTCATTTAGATTATCAATTTCTTTTTATTTTTTTGATTATTTGGCTTCTTTTTATGATATTTATTTATTATTATACTTTTAGAAATGAAAAAAGAAGGTTTGGTCTCTGTATTCCTACAAGTAAATGCTCTTGAAGCAGAATATAATCTAAGAGGAGATTGCATAATACAATGTTTAATGATAATAATAATAATAATTATAATTATTCATTTTTTTTGATAAATTATTATTTTATAAAATGAATAATTAACAAACAATTTCAAATAATTGCATGGTATTAGATGATGAATCATATGAATAAGAGGATGATGAAGATTTAGAATAATACACTAAACAATTAAATCTAAAATAATTATTAAAGAACTAAGGTATTTCACAAAAACTCAATAAGTTTTAGATTCTTTAATGTAACAGATCAATTTATTGAATGAATAGGCAACTTTAAAAATTAAATAGTAGAAGTATAAAGAAGCATTGAAATTATTATAATAATCTGAATAAATGTTAGAAGTATAATAAATTTCAATAAACTTAGTTTGCTGCTAGTTGTGGCAGAGTTATCGATAGGAATCTTATTATAATAATTCTATATAATTAAGCTTGTGCTTATTAATGGTAATCAATATTTTTATTCAAGTTAATGGGTTTTAGATAAATGTTCTAAATATTTGGATGGCGTTATCTATAATATGGAATTAGCAATAAAAGAAGATGAGTTAGATTTAGAGAATTTTGCAACAGCTTAAGAAAAATAAGCATAATTAGTGAAGAGATATACTTTTTTAGCTAAAGCATATTTACAATATACAGCTATTTTAAGTCAAATGGGAAAGTAATTCAAAAACTAATAAATAATAGACATAATATGGCACTTGTAAATTCATAAAAGGCAGCATCGACAATGAGAGAATTGTTTAAGATAGCTAATCATTTCTGTTAATAATGGTTATAGAATAATGGATTATCAGGTACTGCCACTACTTCTTAATCAAATATATCAATCAGAAGCAATCAATAAGAATAATAATAATAATAAGATTAAGATAAATAGAAGAAAACACAAAAGTATCATATGAAAGATGAAATTGAATTTGGTAAATTAGTAATTGATGGAGCAAAAGATATCTTAAAGGATATGATAAAATAAGTAGATCTTGAAAAAATTCCAGTTAATGAGAAATAATTATTAAAAGAAGCAAAAAAATAATTATATTTTTGGAAAAATAATCCAGAAAATAATGAAAAACATTTGAGAAAAGAATTGAAATTAGTATCTCAAAATGAAGAATATAGATCATTATTAGGAATTTAGAATTTGGCAGAATGGATTAAGAATTTCAATATTGGATCTATTATGCATATGATACCATAAGTTTATGATGATTTCACATAATTTGGTGAAATGATTTATGAATTAGCAAAAAGATAAATCTTAGAAAAAGTAATCTATTTTTCTATTTCATACTTTACTATAGCTACTGAATTAAGATTTATAGAATTAGAAAAAGCAAAATAAATGGGCTTAAAAGAAGACAAAATAGATACTGAAGAATTTAAATTAAGTGAAATGTATCATTTAAAAGCAATTGAAATAGCATGTCGTCATATTACAACATAATCTCCATACATTAGTCATCTAATAACTAGTTATCATAAACATTATAATATTAATTTAGATGTAATAAAAGAAGAATCAATATTATCAAGCACTTCTGAAAAATAAATTACTTTTTTATCAAATCCAGAAAGTACTTAATAATAAAAACATAATTAAAAAATATAAATACCAATTAATAATCCTAATAAAAATAAATTTAAATAAGATTAATCTCCTAAATTAACTAATAATTTTATTACTACCTTTTTAAATTCAAGATCACCTCCAAAAACATAATAATAATAATCATAAATTAAAAATATTATTAAAAATTAATCTAACTTAATTGAATAAATTATTAATTAAAAAAGAGGATCTGATTATTCACCCTCAAATTAAAAAAATAATTCAAAATAATAAAACTAAGGATAATTTGATTTCATGGTATATCTTAAGAAATAATCTAATCCTTGTAATACTAGTAATAGTAATATCAATTCTACTTAAGATTTCATTAATAATACCATGACTATTTAATTATAACCTCATAAGAATAATCCTAATCTTAAATCAAATCATATCTAATAATAAAGTCCTACAAACAATAATAATTAATTGAAATCATTACTTTCTGATGTTTGTAGAACTGAAAGATAAACAGCAATTGATAAATAGAATTCGCATACTCCTATTAGTTATAGAGTAAATAATAGATCTCCAGATTCTTCATATATAAATTCTTAAAAAATAAAATAATAATAATAAGGTCATTTAAATAAAACACCTTAAAATCGACCTAGAACAAATACAGAATAATAATAATCATGTATTCAATAAATTTATTATAGGTTTTCCATTTAAGTTCGAGACTATTCAATCCTTATTAAGAAATTAAGGAAACATTTATAAATAAAAGTGAAATATTATAATATTGTAATTTTTTCATATTACTTAATGTCTGTCTATTCTGGATTTGCTACTCGATAACTGGAAAGTTAATATAACAAACTAATTACCTCTTTGCTCAAAATTTTATAGCGTAGAATTATGAAGTTCTATAAAAATGAATTAGCTGATGAGAAACAATTTAGAAGAGTCGTCGAAGAAGTAAATGTAATCCATTAATCAGACTCTTATGAAATTGAATCAAATGGAGCACCAGAAATATAATGAACCTTATATTAGTGCCATTATGGGAGAAATATGCGATTATTTGTAAATCTAGTAAAATTGTGCAACAGGTTGCTCATGCTAATGTCATCTATAAATTAGAAAACAAACATTTTTAACTTAAGATAAAGAAATCCTATCAAATCCTTCATCTTGTAGAAAGTAAACTGTAAGTTCTAGAAAAACTAGTGTTAAAGGTATTAATAACACTTCTGTTATTGAAAAAAGTTAATTTTCAAAGATTCAATAATTTACTTAATTATCATCTACATATAAATCACCATATTATTTGAGTTAAAATAACTAATTATATGGTAATTCTAAATTGAACTTTTACTAAAATACATCTAATATCACTCACAATAGCTCTATTGAAAGACCTACAACTAAAAGTTATCAAAGGCCACAATCAAAATCTCCAGGAAGAAGAATTCCATCAAGAATTATGAGATCATCAGAAGGATAAAGGGCTAATCCAAATGAAAGTTTAGAAGAAAGAAGATATGAGAAACCATAGAACTTTGGTTAATAATATAATAAGTTTTTTAAAAAAAGAAATTTTTGAAAATAAATAATATTATATTGAATATATATTATAACTATTATATAAATTATCCTTCTATTTAATATCATAAGAATGACGACTATTAATTTATAACCAAATAAATTAAATATTTTTTCATTAATTAAAATAATTAATTTAAGGTTTTTGGTGTTACAATGTGAATATTATAGTGATACATATCACTTACTTCACAAATAAACTAAAACCATAAGATTTTTTGTGTCTTAGCTAGCAGTTCGATTACTAGTTAAGATGAAAGAATCGAATAAACAATTTAATTGTTTCTGCACTTGTTGCTGATATTTGAGTTTGTTTGATCAATCAAATAATTTCTCACAGGTGCTAAAGAAATTTGGATTCAAAAAGCCCGGTGTTGTTCATTTATATGGCTTCATCGGCGTCGAATACCAGATATTATATTATAAATTCTAAAATTTATTTATATATAAATAATTGTTAATCCTAAAATCATGGATCATAATAGTAATTGTTTTCATGTTAAAATAAATTAAAATCTAATTAAAAATTGATTTATTGATAAGAATAGTTAAATTTTTAAGATCCTAATAATCTTTTTTGAAAATAATATACTATTTACATCAATATTACTTGATTTTCTAGGTTCATGTTTATAAAAATGAAAAATATTTAAAATAACACAAAAATAAATAAGGATTCTTAAAGTGTTAAATAAATTAGAAAATTAATTTTATTCATAATGATTTATGCATTGAAAATAAAGATATCATACGAAATTTTAAGATGATGATATTGCCCTAAATTATATACTATAGTGAATAGTAAATATATATTTCATAACTGATAATATTCAGAATAACTTTTAGTTTTAAAAATTAAAAAAGGAATTAACATTATTGATTACAATAATAAAGTTTGTTTTGAACATAATATAAATAGGTATATTGCTGAACTTTTTCAATTTATCAAATATATTTATTTTTAGAATATTTAAGAGCAATATTCGATTTATTATATTATCTTAATGTAAAAAAATATATGCTCTTTCATTTTTGTGAAATTATTTCAAGAAATTCTTAAATAAACAGAAAGATGAATCATTTTTCAATATAATAATTAATGATTTAAAATTCAACTACAACTCCTCCAAATGAAGACTCATTTCGTAAGCCAATCATATAAATTATGACTCAAATCAACCAATAATAAATGAGAGTACGCAATCCTTCTTAGGAAAGTCGTAAAGCATAAATTGACAGTCATTAAATTAAAATTACTAATTAAAAATCTCCTACTGTAACTCAGATCAGTGTATAGTTAGCTTCTGATAGGATATCTCCTAATAATCAAAAAGATTTACTTCTTATTAATGAAGAACCAAACAATAAAGAAGACTCATAAAGTATTATCAAGAAATCAAATGATTGCGAATTACTGTATCGAAAATCCAATTTAAATAAATCAAATACACTTCATTCATCATTAAAGTTATTGTACTTTTCAAGATCAAATTTGTTCAAATAATAAATGTTAACGAAATAGCAATTTAAAATTATTCATGACTTATCTTCAGTCTATATTATTCCTATAAAACGATAAATTCTAAATCGAATAAAATAAGATTCTATTTTTAAATAAGTAATCTATAGTATCTATATATGCTTTTTAATCTTTTATTTGACTATTTTATTAATAGAATTGGGCTGTAATAAATTAACAATTTGTAATTAATAGATTTTCCATTATTTATTAGTCATATTTTAATTAATTGATTGTGTTTATCACATTATAATCAATAAATTGTGCATAGGAAGTATGTTTGCAGATATAGTTACAATATTACCATTTTTTGCATTTTTAATGGATTTAGGTGATGCATAGAATATATTTTATATGTTGTATCTAATAAGAATCTAAAAAATTACTGATTATATTTAAAACTTAGTTTTTTATTTAAATTAATCTGATTAGATTTTTATTATTGAGACAACCATTTAACTTCATTTTAGTACATTTATTGCATAAACTATTATATATATGTTTGCTGAATAACAATAAGACTATATTAATTATATTCAAAGCATATTCACTGTATTATTTCAAAATCCCAAAATAATAAAACAATATTATTTTATTGTATATTTGATAAGAACACTTTTATTGATCTTTTATTTGTACAAAATTAGATAGATAATAAATTATAATTCACTTTCATTGGATGAATAGATTAATTATGCTCCTAAAACTTTGAAATCTATAATCAATTATTAATAAGATAATAAATCTACAAAATTTGATATGAAAAGTTTACCAATTCATTTACAATAATAAATGAAGAGAGAAAAGTACTTTAAAATACTATAAAATATTCCTATCTTTTAAAAATCATTTTCTAATTCAACCTTATTGAATTTATGTGAAATTATAGAAGAAGATATTTTATAACCAAATATGGTGATTTAATAGAAACAATGTCTTCATATTCTTTTAGAAGGACAAATTGGAATTGTTTAAAAATGTTAATCATCATAGAAAGAATTCAAATTGGCAAAAATTTATAATACATTTTAAATCTTCAATAACATAGCTTTTTTTAAGAATTAAATATAAGGAATAGAATTCAAAAGTATTGGATATTCAAAAATAGCTACTCTAGATTCATAACAATTTCAAAAATTAATAAGATAATGTCCTAGAGAATTCTAAAAATATAGAATGCTTATAGACACTCTTATGATTGAAAATCAATCTCATTTAATAAATATTTAATGTTTTAGTTGTCTTAAGGAACATGATATTACTGAATGTCCTATAGTAAATTATAAACCTAATAAAACTTAAGTCATTCATAATTATATGTTAAATAAAGATTAAAATAGAATTATTGATTTTAGAAGAGTAAATATCTTTATTATTTAATTAGTAAACACATCCAAAGAAAAGAAAGATTCTTGCTTAAATTGATTTAAAAGAAGATTCTGAATCATTAAACTCTGAAGAATACGATAAAGTCGAATCATTTTAAAAGGTTTTACCATCTTCCAACTCATTATAAAGTTAGAACAATAATAATTTTATAAATTAATTAGAAATAAGTTCTGTTCCTTATGTTAATTATTCACATAGTGGTTAAACCTTATAATCAAAGAAAATTGATTCAGAATTCTTTATATAATCTTAAGGAGTGAGTAGTAGTATTAGTAGTAGAAAAATCTTTGTTAATGAAATCAAAGAAATCGCATAATCTAAATTTTAAAGACTTGATTAAACAGAAGATCAAGGATCTTAATTAAATAATCAAGCTTTACAAAGAGTATAAGACAGTGTCTTACAAACAAAGAAAAGATTTAATTAAAATGCATTAAAAAAGAATGAATTATAGTAATATTAAAGATATCAAACTGATATAAAATCTGAATAAAAAAATAGAGATTAAAGAAAGAATCAAACAATGGTTAATAGTCGGATAGAAATTCAAGATAATTTTAATAGAAGAATATCAATAGAGAACAATTTCTTAGAATTTTTTGACAAAATCAATTCATATGAGGATTATTTTCCCCATTATAATGTTGATTAACAAATTAACAATTATTAAAAGATGTAATCTTTAAAAAAAGATTTTAATTGATAATAGCAATGATATCTTGTTTTTATATATTTCTATTGATTTTAAATATATTTAATTAGAATTTTTATAAATATTAAAATTAAAAGTTTCAATACAACATATTATATAATCATATAATTCTCTAATTACTCAAAATTCTTTTAAGGTAAAAGACTTACCATCCTGTAATAGCAATTATACCAATAACTTCAATTAAACTGAAAATCAACAATTTATTATTTGCAATTTAAACCTCTCTTAATCCTCCTTCAAATTATTAAGCAGCCATTTTATCATAAAAATAATTATCCTTAATGATATTAATTTAATTTACCTTCATAGCTGTGGATAATCTTTCTATTCTAAATGTTAGAGGATCTAAATCAGTCAATTTAAGAAACTCTTAATGAGAATCATGAACATCAATTGCAAATGTTATTGTTAATGGTTCTTTAGTCTAAAATATAATATAAAATACTCTTTTATTTATGAATATGAATTTATATTCTCCTTTTTCAGGAACAGCAATTTAAAAAATACCCTCTTAAACTCTTTCCTTTGAATATAATAATGTATTATTGGCAGTCTTTATGTAGAAATCAATCTTTTAATCCTATCTAAATTAAGGTATAAAATATGCTCCTCTTATAGTAGTTGGCTTCTTTATTGTTTCACATAAAATCTAAAATTAGTTATTTATTTGAAATACTTCTGTTGCTCCAGATTATAATTCAAAAGTAAGCAAATCTTCAGGATCAAAATCAGTCATTAATTAATCCCATTACAACATTAAAGGATCAGCCTCAACCTTTTATATTATATCTTCAATAGGATCATCTGCAGTTGTAGTTTATTATTATTTATTATCATTTTCTTATTCTGATTGATCCTCAATTACTTAACCATCACTATCTCTATCTTTATCTCCAAATCTAAGCTAGTGTATAAGTCAATACATTATTTACCCCAAATAATGGTCTTAATGCTTCAAGTAATTCAATTATATTTTCTTCTGCATCTTCTATCATATCTGCCAAATCTTCATTATCTATTGATTCTTTCTCTTCTTTTTTTTTACTTATAGTGTTTTCCTCATTAGAATTTTCTTATGGATTAAGATTCTGGGTTGAATTTATTGCTTCTGATTCCAACTCTTCTAATTTTTTTATATTTTCCAAAGCTTCATCTCCATTAGTATTTGTATCAATATTATCAGATGCCAATACTAAACAACTTGCAAAGAGAAACAAAAATATTAATTTCATTGTTAAAATTATTGATTTATATTTATATTACAAATTTGACAAGTTTACTTTTTATATATTCATTCATCTAAACATTATTTAAGAGATTTTGAAGGCATTGTTGTTCTTATTTGTTGATTAAACTCTCTCTAAGTATTAGAAACTATATTTGAAGTAAAATTTTTATTTGCAAAAAACTTTCTATCTGTTATCTTCTACAATAGATAGCCTGGAATGTAATCAAATATTGCATAATTTATTTAATTTATGATAAATTAACTATTTTATTCATTTATATCCTTAAACTTATACAATAAGTGAAAAATTTTCAGAAGGAAAGCTGCCACTTCTACTTACTTCAATTATTTTTCTCTCATCAAGTCTTATATTGCAAGTTTCAGTATATATATTCTAAATATTTTGCCAATGTGGTTTACGAGATATTTTATGAAAATCTACTTTTGTAACAAAACTCCAAGTATAGAAAATGACAAATTATATATTTTTTAACAAAACTTAAATTAATATTTTAATCTTTTCCTCATTACAGCATCCCCCAGATTGTAGGCATAGATAAAGCTTAGCTTTTCGAGTTTACGGAGGTAAATCAGCTAAAGACAATTATGTTGTATCAGCTGTAATATAGAAAATAATTGGATTTTACAGCAAAGTCCATTGATTTTTATTTTACATTATTAAGAAGTTAATAATAATATATAATTCTATAATTTATTTTAAAATAAGTCATTAATATGATAGAATTATTAAAAATATAGAGTAATTAAGGTTATATTGTTTATTTTAAATATATCTTTTACAATTTACAAATCTTAAACATTTTATTAATATATAATATTAAATCATTAAGATTTATTTTCATTAATTACATTCAAAATCATATAATCAATTTTAATATATACATTATCATTTTTAATAATAAACATGCTCTTATATTTAATCTTTGTTTTTAGTTTCAACTAGAAAATAATGAAAAAATTTTAAGCATCCTAAAACAAATTTTGATAATCATATAAAATTCTGAAAGTCCTTTGAAAATAAGATGTAATCAATGAGACAATACTTTACTATTTTTTAATTCTTAGTTATACAAAAAAATGAATAAAAATGAATGGCACTTTAGGTTTTGATAAAAATTAATTATAATATTAAAAGGTATGGGATTTTTGATTATTATATATTTATGAATTATGAAAAGGATTGAGTAGAGGATATGAATTTTGAAGTAGGAAGTGTAAAAGTAGAAATAGAAAGAATGATTGTTTATGATAATATATATGCATCAGTTATTAATTTAAATAATATGCAAGCATAAGCAAATGTTTATTAGTTTGAAGCTGAGCCATAAGTATCTCACCCAAAATACCGAGATTAAGATATATATGAGGACCTCACTGACCTTCCTGATGATGAATCAAAAATAAAACCAGATTATTATATTGATCGACCTGTATGTGTAACTTAATAGTCAAGCCAACTCCGGAATATAAGCCTTTACCTAAGGGAATAGATGTGGAAACACAGATTGAATCTTATGAGCCTGATTTGTTTGATTACATTTTAGAGGTGGAGCCAGTTTTATAAGTTTTAGTGGGCAAATCAGTAGAATAAGCAAGAATGGAATTGATTGAAGAATTAGAAAGGGAAGAGTTGCGAATATAGAAGGCAGCCTTTGAAAAAAAACGAAATGCTGAATTAATGGTAACTTAGAGAATGGAAGCAGCATATGTTAGAAGAAAAGAAGAAAGAGTATATAATTATAATGATAATTAACTTAGGAAAGAAGAGTTTTGTAACACAAATTATATTAGGATTAGATGAAACTATCATAATAAAAATTCATAGCAAGAACTCTATCTAAAAATGTAGTGAAAGGAGTGAATTATAGAATTCTTAAGGATCTTGAAAATTTAGGATTATTGAAAAATGATTATTTATTAGAATTAAAAGTTCACTCGTTACCATGGTTAATTTAGAGAATAAAATAAAATTGTGAAAGCAATTAAAATTGTCTTGATAATTTTAATAATCTCTTGAATGAAGTCTAAACACCAATAACATAATAACATTAAAGTTTTTATTAGTAAGAATAATAAAGAAGAAAAGCCATATTAGATGAGAGAGAAAGAATTAGAATTGAAATAGAAGAGCGTAAAAAGAGAAAAGCAGAAATTAAAAGAAGAAGAGCATTAAAAGAAAAAAGAGAAATATAAAGAGGGGCATTTTATAATCTAACACTTTCTAAAGCAGAATCCCTTAATTAAATATTTTAAGCTAATATATAGGAAGGTACAACAGAGATTGGATAAAAGGGAATAGTTTTACATTTGGATCTATTTCTTTTATTAGCAGAAGGATTAGATTTAATTACTGGAGATTAATTGGATTAAATTGATGAATCAATTATTTAAACTATATGGATGGATATCTTAATGAATAAGTGTAATACATTTAATATTACAATAAATTCTTCCCTTTAACAAATTATTTAAGAAGCATTTGCTAAAATGGAAGAAGATTTATATATTTTTGAGAAAAATTCAAAATAGGCAACAATTGATCAACTTAAAAATTAAACACCATTTTGGGCATCTTATGTTTCATAATAATATGTACCTAATATTAGAAAGATCATATTAAATAAATTATTAGATGGTTTTTTTGATATATATTTTAAATCTGTAAATTATAAAGAACCTAAAGCAAAAACAGAAGTTAAAATTAAAACAGAAGAAGCAGATTAATAATAATAAAATGATTAACCACCTCCTTAATAAACAGAAGATTAATAATAATAATAATAATAATAATAATAACCAGATTAAATTGAATAATAACCAATTGAGGATGAATATTAAAAACCTGAGATTACATAACATGATTTAGATATGGTTGAAGCAAAAAAGAAAATTAATCTCATTTTTAAATAACCACAAAATTAACTTGAGAATGTAACTGCAGTAGTCAATTTACTTGTGCCTTGTTTTGTTGAAGAATAACCTGAATAATAGTAAGATTAAATCAATCAAGATTCATAATAATAGACAACAGAATAATAATAGACAATAGAATAATAATAATAAGAAATTAATGAACCTGTTAAACCTGTTGGAAAATGGGATTTTGATCCTAAGACAATTGATATTTATGATGGTGAATAACCATTGATTTAAGAAGGGGAAAGATAAGTTGTGGATTGCTTATTTTAATATGCATTCTAAGAATAGGTAATTGTAAATGATGAAAGGGCAGTTGAATTTTGTAGATTTTAAATTTATACTTATTTGAAGGAAAAGTAATTTATTCTATTTAATTCTAGATTGGAATCATTTTTAAATATTCCTGAATTTTAAAGTCTTTAATTTAAGAAGCTAAAATATTCCAATCTTAATGTCCCAATATATGATTTCGAATTATGAATGGCATTGGTTCCTTTTATTATTAAAAATACAATAAGCTATCTTAAATTATTAATAGTGTTATAAATATTGTTGTTGTATATCATTATTCAATTTTTTTATTTACTTTAAATACCTTATAGATTAAAAGATTGTTTTAATAAATCAATATATGAGATATTAATTCAATTAATAATCATCTATTTCTTTGATTTTTATAGAGAGAAACTATAAGATTTATATTAAAATAAATGATATTAAATTGAATAAAATTCTATATATAAAGATTTAGTGATTGATGAATATAAATTATTGATAATTTTGATAATAATCTTATAAAAAAATAAACTACTTCTATTTTTAAGTATGTAATAATTCAAATATAAGATAATAATAATCTACAACAAAAATAGTTTATGTATGAATAATTGATTCTATTAACTTAATTCAAAGAACAATTTAAAAATTAAATGTAAATATTAGCATGGATTATTGGAGCATTCATAATATTGATAGCTATTTTAGTTGGCTATAGACTAATATATTTAATAAAAAGAGATATATAAAAATAAGAATATTAATAAAATAACAAAACTCATCCGTATTACTAAAATTTCTAATCGCATACAACTTCAATAGATGATAGCATTTTAAAACCATAATCTAATAATAAATTAGAACAACAATTAAATTCTTAATACCCATCAAATAATTTCTAATAGAACAATTCAGTCAATTCTGAATATTATAACATACCTGAGGAAGATCATTAAATTGAAAACAATAATATTCAAATATAAATATATCACTGTAATACTCAAAAAAGTTATGGAACATTTAGAGATGCTGACAGAAAAGATAAAAAAGAAATAGATTATTTGAGTTCTAGGTTTTAAAGTAGGACTAAAAGTTAAAAAATTTTAAAGTTTTCTAATCATGATAAGGTATAAAACAGCATGATATTTTCAAAGTCAAATAATTATGTTCAATGTTAAAAGGAGATGGAGCCTTTAGTTTCAAATAGAAGTCAAAATCAAAAACTTATAAGCAATAATAGTTAAAATAATTCTAATGAAAATAAGAATGATCACACTATTATTAATATTTAGAATCAAGATAACAATTAAGATAATGATAATTAATAATGTGAAAATTAGTAGGAAGATCAAAATAAGAATGATCACGTTATTATTAATATTTTTTAAGATAAAAACTAAGATAATGATAATTAAAAATATGAAAATTAATAGGATAAAGATGAAAAAAAGAATGGACATTCCATTATCAATATTTTTCAAGATAACTATTAAGATGATTAATATGAAAATAAGTAAGATAAAAATGATAAAATTGGGTTAGCAGATTAACGAGAAAGTTATAAATCTAAGTTTGAATTTGAAACAAGTAATTTATAAGATCTAGAATAAAAATTTGATAAAAATAATTAAGATTTATTGAATGAATAACCATCAAATAATTAGAATAATGAATTGAATATATCATTCAATTAATTTATTTAAAATTAAAATTTTCAAATATCAAATGAAATTGAAATTGAAAAAATAGAAAAGAATAATGAAGAAATAGATAATTAAAGTCAATTATAGTCATAATTATTTGATTTGCCATCTACTGATAATAGGGATTAGTAGAATTATAAATATATAAGAGTAAATAAGAATAAAATTATGTATGTTAATGATAAAGATAATCATTATACTGGTGTTGCATTCGTTTATAAAGTATAATATGATACGGATAATAATCCAAAGTTTGAAATTTATGAAGGATCATTTAATAAAGGAAAGAAATCAGGAAAAGGAATATTATATGGAGGAAAATCTAAGTATATTAATTATGAAGGAGAATGGAAAGATGACTAATAAAAAATAGATTAAAATGAATAATAAAATGAAGTTAAAATAGACATATAATAAACAGAAGTTCCAAAGAAAAAAAAAATAATAATTTATGAAGATGGTGAATTAGTTTAAAATGATAAAAATAAAAATTAAAATTTAACAACATTTGTTTCATAACCTTTTTGGATTAAGTATAATTAATAGTATTCAATTAAAGATATGGATATTTTAAGAAGTGAGACAAGTTGGTTTACAAGCTCAATAATAGATGGATTAGTATAATACTTAAATATTTAGTAAGAAAATTATTTAAAAAACTTTTTTAAGAAAGATACAAAAAGGTATTTGTTTTGTCCTAGTTATCTTTATGCTAGTATGTCAAAGGATAAGATAGAAAATAATTTAATTACATACTAAAATTATATATTAGAATATCAACCAATAAATTTCAATTTGAAAACCTTATTTTCAAGAATTTATTTTGCTATTAATAAAAATAATACCCACTTCTTCTTAATATATGTAGATTTACCCTCAAAATCTTTGAATATTGTAGATTCTATAAGCAAAGTAGAAAATTTTTATTAAACTGAAATTGAAATCTTTTAAAACATATTTTAATAATAAATCACTTCTATAGAATTAAAATCATGTATCTAATAAAGAAATGGTTATGATTGTGGACCATATACTTGTCTTAATATGTATAAAGATTTTTATGATTTGATTCAAAATGTTTGTCCTTAAAAATAGGAAATATAAATTAATAATCCATAATAAATGAGAAAATTTTTATTTGATATTTTACACAATCAAGATAATAAATGAGTTTATGAATAATTAGATTTAAGAAATTTGAGAATATTATTTTTAATTATTTAATAAATAATAGTGTTTTTACATTAAAACTATAATGAAATTATTGAGAATTTTATATGTAAAAAGAACTTTATTAATAAATAAATGATTTCATTGTTTACACAATATCAACATGTATTTAATTATATATTAGAAATCATTTAATAGATTTTTATTATTCTTTAATTTCATATATCTCTTGAATTAAAATTGTATTCTTATTTTAGTATTTCTTAACAAAATAATTGATATTTATGATATTTAATAAATTAGTTTAGAATATATAGATAAGTTAATGTAGTTTATTGATGGTTTATATGTTTTAGATATGACTGTAAGTTTTGGTGATTCTTAATAACGTATTTTAATATAAATAATATATAATTTTGAATAATGGATGAAACAATCTTATCAAAATAAAATAACTTCCCTGGTTCTTATATTAAGTAAGATTTAAAGGAAGCTGATGAAGAACATAGAAATCATAAAGAATTAAAAGATAAGAAATATGGCTTTTATTTTTTATTGTTTTAAGGATTAGTTTATTTGATTACAATAATTAGTTTTGGATTTGGGAATCCAGATTAATTAGGAAAACCCTATGATTCAGATTGTATTCTAATACACTTTATAAGTTAATAGAGAATGTGTGTGGAGTTGATGTAGGGTTAGAATAATATAAATTTATATACTTTACAAATCCAACAAATTAGAAGCATTTAGACAGAACAGTATGTGTAAAGGAATGTCCAATTTTGACAGTAGATAATGATGATGATGGTTCTATATTTATTTATACTTTAGAATCATTGCAATTGTAATGTTATCCAAATAAGGCTATAAATTCATGCAGAAATAGACCATCTATTGATGATCCAAATTTTTCAATGATTTATTATGATTCAGTACCATTTATAGATGTTTGCCTTCCAAAGAAATCTACTTATTTCAATAATATTCAAGATGGATTAAAATAATCAGGTATTATAAGCTTTTTATCTGATATGAGTAATGGAAGAGTAATTATACTTGCTAGTTTAGCATTATGTTTATTACTAAAGTAAGACATTAAATAATTAATAAATCTAGTTAATTATTCTATTTTTTGATGATCAAAGTATAAAAGACAGCCATTTGGGTGATTTCAATAATATCAATATTTGGTCTATTTTTATCTGGGTTATTGGGTTTGTTTTATTATTTAAAACAATCTTAATATTCTGAGCCATTGATAACTACAACTAAATTAACAAAAGACTAAGCTATAGGTATGATTTAAGTATACGAATCCAATATAACTATTATTCTAATTTCAAGTGTATTTTTCCTTTTATTTGGTGTTTATTTATTAATAGATTTAATATTAAATCGTAAAACATATAAAACTATGGGTATTAAGATATAAATAGTCAATTATTTTTTTGACTTTTCATCATCAGGAATTCAATAATAAGAAGGATAACCATCAAGATTCAGAGAAATTTTAATATTATTAATGGGTAGTGCAGGTTGTTTATTGATTTTCTGTGCATTATGGGTATGGATGGCAACGTAATATAAATTTATAATATTTTAATAGTAATTTATTTTCAATAGGAAAAGCAGTATAAGGATATTATGCTTTTAATACTTATTAGTTGAATTGGACAACTTATATTATGGGATTTATTCATATTTTTGAATTGGTAGTAGTTACTTTAGCAATTATAGGTAGTGAATAAATGTTATTGATTGGAAAAGTTGTTGAAGTTTATAAACATATGGGAATATAGAGATAGAAAATAGATAGTCATGATCCAGAATTATCATTAATGGATATATTAGAAATTTATGCTTTAAATAATTTTGGATCAGTTGTTTTTGGAGAATTAATCATATTTTTATTGATGATTCCAAGATTATTTATAAAGATTTATGTATGGATAAGATAAAAAAAGGATTCTCATTATTAAATACCATCTAGATTATAATAGATATTGTGCATAAATGATAGAGCATATTTATTGGCATATTTAAGAAATGATGAATTCTTATTGAGTGCTAAATCTCAATATGTTTTTGATTAAAAATTGAAAGAAACAACAAATGTATAATATCATGGTGAATAATTAACAGTCACTTATTGTTTTGCTGTAGCTAATTTATGTGTATCATTAACTTACATATTAATTATTACTACAAGTTCAAAAATAGGAATTCATTAACCAGTATATTTTCTTTTGGTTTCATTTATCTTTTCTTATTTCGTAATTATAGATTCAAATTTGCTTAGATATCTGTGATGTTTTCAACAGTCTATGGAGCGACAATTGATAATTTGACTATCTTATTATACAGAGACACTACAGCTGATGGTTAAATAGTTGGAACATGTGTAAGAAATGTAGTAAGATTAATGAAAGAACCAGAATTGAATGAATAGACTCATTAAAATAATGGATAATAAGATTGAATAACTATTGCAATACAGTATCTAAAATACAACATATAATAAACAATCAATTATCTTCCTCCTCTTATAATCCACCTTCTTCTATATCCTCTTTATCTTCTTATTCCATTTTTTATATTTCTTCTCTTTCCTTCATACATAGATCATCTGTATTTTTTGAAGTGCACTATTTAAATTAATAATATAATATACATCTTCAACTTTAGGTCTTTATTCTGGAGCCACTCTATTACTGAAATGATTAACAATCTATTAACTTTCTTGCATATCCCAAACAAATAATTCACCTTAACTTGATCCACATCCATAAGTCCATGGAGAATCTTAATAGAATTAACCACAATAAAGTGATTCCTAAATTAATTATTTAAATTTCTTACTAATTTTGGATTATATGAACTTATCAATTATAATTAACCATTCTTTATAGGAGCATCTGTATCAAAAACTCTAATCTTTCCATCTAAACAAGTAGTAGCCAATAAACCTGGAACTCCTGAACTCATATGTACACTACTGAGTGCCTTTTTATTTACATTAAAATTAGCTAATGGTTATTCACCTATTTTTCTAGCATCTAATAATATTAAATTTCCATCTTCAGTAGAATATGCTATTTAATATCCTTTAATTGGATCCCAACAAGCACTTTCCAAAGATCCTAACATTTTATGTTAATGAATTGAATCTGGTGATCTGGCATCAAATAAACA
>CAJJDM010000088.1:214688-420945 GCA_905182975.1 Paramecium primaurelia
TATGTACACTACTGAGTGCCTTTTTATTTACATTAAAATTAGCTAATGGTTATTCACCTATTTTTCTAGCATCTAATAATATTAAATTTCCATCTTCAGTAGAATATGCTATTTAATATCCTTTAATTGGATCCCAACAAGCACTTTCCAAAGATCCTAACATTTTATGTTAATGAATTGAATCTGGTGATCTGGCATCAAATAAACAAAGTTTTCCATCTTCACCTCCTGATAATATTACACTTTCCTCTTTTGTATTGAATTTAGAGATTTAAACTTTATCTTTATGATGATTGTAAGTAAACACACATTTCTAAAGCATTAAATCCCATATTTTAACTGTATGATCTGCTGATCCTGATAATAAAATGTTTGGCTTAAATGAATTCAAAGACAAACTCAAAACTGAATCTGTATGACTATCAGGTTTATAAGATTTCTTATTCTATTTCTTTAAGTTTTTAACTTTCTTATAATTCTGTTCAATCTCTCCTCCTAAAACTAAAGATGGTTCCAATACATTGACTACATCTAAATTCCAAATTTCTATTTCAGGTAAAAATGATGAAACTATTGCATAATTACCCTTGATTGCAGATGTACTCTCAATTTAACCTGGTTATATTGGTAACCATTCTACTGCTAAAGGGAATGCTGATAATTATATCTCATGATGCACAAATAAATTGGCCTTCTCTTCTTCATAAATATACACTTCTAATGATGAAAACTCATTTTCCTAAAATTTAGCATTTATTTATTTAATACGATCTTAGCAGCTATAATCAAAGCATCTGATGATTTGATTTGATAATCTTCTTTTTCTTCATCACTCAAATCCTCTATTGCTACTGGATATCCATCATCTGGCAATTACTACTTTCCATGCATTTCTAAATCTTAACAAAATACTGGAAGATTGTCTTCACTTGAATCTTCATCTTACTCTTGTATTTTACCCAAATCTTATGTCAAACTAAACCTTATTTAAATCTTTTACTTTTTATTTATTAGTTTATCTTACTTCATCTAATTGATCTCCTCTTCATCTAAATCAAATTCTTTAGGCTATTTTATTGCATACCCTCTTGAAACCCATGCTATAGCTGATATTAGATTTTATGCCATAAATTATAATTTTTTATTATTTTATAAATTCAAATGTCATTACTCATTCTCATTAATCCCTTTTTTATTTAATAATGTTCATAGCTGCTTTTGCAACAAGGCATTGAAGAATCCAAAAGCATAGCCTTCTCTATATCATGCAACGCTTATATATATTTACCGTTCTTCAAATATAAATTAGATCTCTTTTTAAAAGCATCTGAATCAGCTTCATTCTTTTCAATATATTTTGTTAATTAAACTTCTGCTTAACCAAATTAGTTTTATGATATCAAATTATCCATCTCTTTCATAAATAAATCTCTATCTTAAACATTCCCTCCGTCTTACATATATTATATAACTATTATTTTAATTATTCTAACAATCTTGATTGATTTCAATCTTAAATCATAAATTCTTATATCTAAATAATAAACATTAAACTATAATCAAGTGATATAATACCAAAACAAAAATATTATTATTATTATATGTACTCTATACTAATAACATTTACAATTAATACTTTATATAAATAAAATATGATTAATAAATTTTTATAATATAGATTTATGTAGCAACTCACCAAAATATCATATTTGAATTAGATACAATCATAATAATTTGATATTGAATTGATGTCTGAAGATGTGGGATTTACTTTAGATTAATTAATGGAATTGGCTGGATAAAGTATTGCAAATACAGTTGTTTAATTAAATAAGGAAGGAAAATCTTATAATAAAATTTTAGTTTTATGTGGACCAGGAAATAATGGAGGAGATGGTATTGTTTCAGCTAGACATTTAAAATAGTTTGGACTTTAACCTGAAATTGCCTTATTTAGAGAAGTTAAAAATCCATTTTTTAATAGATTGCTAAATCAATGTAAATACAATTTAGTTCCAATTCATTATGAAATGTAAGATTTTGAAAAATATGATTTATTAATCGATGCTATTCTTGGATTTTCTTTTAAACCTCCACTCAGAGAACCATATGATAAACCTATTTATTAATTAAAGACAACAAAGACTCCAATATTATCAGTAGATATTCCATCTGGTTGGGATGTTGAGTAAGGAAATACTCAAGATTTATTTACTCCAGAATATTTAATTTCATTAACTCTTCCTAAATTAGGAGTAAAGAGTTTTAAGGGAAGACATTTTATAGGAGGAAGATTCATTCCATTAAAACTTTAAGAAAAATATAATTTTATTGTACCAGAATATTAAGGAAGTGACACTATTTTAGAATTATCAAATTTATGATAGTGATATATATTAAAAAGCTCATAATTTTAAATCTAAAATATTGGACTTTAATTTTTGATCCTCTTAAAAATAGGCAGTTTCACAATACATTGATAAATTACTATTTTCTTTATCTTATTGAGACTTTCTAGTGTTATAAACATATGTAGATAAAGTATTAGATGTAGCTTTTAATTTAGGTTCTGATTTTACAGACTAAACAGATTAGTATTTATTAGTTTATTATTTGCTTTAAATATTATTTTAAGATCTCATATTGATATTAGGTTTAAATGTTAGTTCTTTATCTACTTCTTATTTAATATGATATATATGTCTTTTCTTTTTATCTACATGATTTTTCATTCTTTCATAAAGTGATTCATTATTTTAAATTGATGATTAATCTTTAGTTTTATTATTATTTTATTTTTGTTAGCTATCATCAAAAAGATTTTTCTTAGATTTAGTTGATAACATATATAATCTATCAAAAGCAGGTTGTTAATTTGGTGAAAAATTAAAATTTGTATTAATTTTTGGTTTGAAAGTACATTATTCTAACTATTTTGTTTCTTTATCTAGACGTTAAAATGCTTAAACTTATTATTTTTCAGCAGATTCATTATGTAATCTCTTAAAGACTATTAATTAATATTTAATAATAAATACTATCATCTCCACTTCTATTTAATTATCTATGGGAAATCTAAGGTTTAAATGTACATTCTTATAATTCTTTTTATTCCCTAACAGGAACATAACTTTATTTTAAATTACTTCTTGAAATAGATTCTTAAAATAATCTATCAAAAATAGGTTGTTGTTATCTTATATTAAGATAATAATTTACTTATTTTCAATAGTTTAAAAATTAGATATAGATTCTTGTTTATTAATAGATGGTGTAAAAGTGCATTAACTAATTTCTTATTTTTATTTAATTTCAGAAAAATCATTTTTACTAATTAGTTAAGTTTTATAGAGTCGATCAAAAACTTCAATTTCATTTTATTTAAGTGTGTCAACATTAACTTATGGTTTGAATGTGCATTCCTTTAATTCTAATTGTTATTTTTCCTATTCATATTATCCTCTATGTCAGTTATTATAAAAATACTTTTTCACTTTTTAAATTATTCCATCCATATATAGTCTCTCACAAGTATCATTAAAACCCATTTAACTTAATGCCTTTTTATTAATAGGTGATTGATATGATTATTATTCACTAATAGTAGATTTTTAAGAATTTCGAATTTTATTTGGACTGAATTACATTTTTGTACTTTTTTAATAAGATTGTAACATTTTGAATGGTTTACGAACTGCTATTTTAGATAGGATTTTAATTAGATTTCCTGGATTCTTCTTTTATGTTTATTGTAATTTCCAACTATCATATAATCTTAATGCCATATCAAAGGAATCTGAAGCTGATAGATTCTTCAAATAATCAGAGAGGGAAAATAATATGTTATTTGAAGATATTGAATATTTGTTAACAATCATCCCTATGTCAACTAGATAATCAATAAATAATGGCATTTAATTAAAATTATTATAATCATTATTTGAGCATATTCATAAACTTTTAACGTCTTAACTCTAAAAATAATCTTCTATCTTTTTTGCCTTTAAGTAATCTTGCAATCACTTTACAAGCTAAGAATTTTTCAATTTCATTATCATATTATTATTATTACTTTTTTCTATTATCTTTGAGTTTTTCAATAATTTATTAAGCATAATGTTCTTTTTTATCTAAATCCTAATGATATTAAAATTCCTATTACATCAATGATGTGTAATTATTAATCAATTTATTCTGATAATTGTTGTAAAGTTAAACGAGCCAAAGCTAAATCTTTTTTTCTTTTTGTATTAACTTCAATCATTACTTTTTCTTTTTCTTTTGAATCTTATAATAATTTATATAGATTGGCAGATTCACTATCATTTTAAATTAAATTTTTTTCAAGTTCTTCTCTCATACCTTCTAATTCTTATTTTCTTTCTTTAGCATTTTTTGGTCTATACATAAATTTCTTTTTATTTTTAGAATTTTAAGTTAAAGTACTTTTAGAATCTGTATTAGCTTTATTTTATTATTTTTTGTTTAAAATATCAATTTATTTTTATTAATTTTTATTTTCTTCAATAATTCCTACAACTTTATCATCATCATATACTTCAAATCCATCTTTACCATAATCATCATCTTCTTATTGAATAGGTTATTTTATGATTTAATCCTCATCTTCAAAATCATTATCATAATCATCTTCTTAATCTTTTTTATTATTTACTATTTCTTAATAAACATTATTATTTTATCTTAACTATTCTAATTTATTTTATTTTTATTGAATTTCAAACTATTATTTTTTTAACATATCTTCTTTTGATGATGTTGTATTCTAAACTTTAGCTTTTTATAGAAACTATTCTCTATTAGATTTTTCAACTGTTGAGAGTCTTTTATTTTTTTCCTATAACTAGAACGCTTCTTTAATATAAAATTACCCATCAATATCTTCTTCCCATTCAAAAAGACTATAAATTTCTTTTTTTACAGGTTAATCTTGTTGTTAAGGCTTATTATTATTCTGTTATTGTTATTGCTGTTGTTATTATGGTGCTTATGTTTTACATACTTTAGAACTATTAGGTTATTTAGTGAGTTATACATCTGAACCAGAAATCAATAAATTAGAATTAATTACAGGAATAGTTTCAGATATATAGGGTTATGCAATCTTAATCATATTTGAAGTATTTTGTGGTGTTGCTTATTATTTTGTTATAACTTATTGTTTTTATTTTAAGTATTTATGTTTTTTTTGTGGAATTGTCTTAACTTTCTTAGCTTAAGCACTCATTGGTCTTTATGGAAGAAATTTTGGAATTTGATTTTTTTACATCTCTTCAAACTTTCTAACATGATACATATGATCTCTCATTTAATCCATAAATTCTTTTGTGTAATTAGGTATCTATTCATTATCAAATTTGACTTCACTAAAATCTAAATTTAATATAGGTTTCATAATTTATTTTATATTTATATTTATCATATACTATAATTATTAAACAAAATATGATATATATATCTTTGGATATATTTTAATACATCCATAATTCTAAAAATATTTTATATATTATTGTAAATTTAATTAGTTTTGTATATTACTTTTAATGATAATAAATGATAAGTAATTTTATTAACATATATTATTAAAATTTATTTGCAAATGAATTAACAATTAGATGACTCAAAAGAAAGTGTTTAATCATAATCAATGGAGAGATATCTACAAGCAGAATCTCTAGGTAATTCTCTCTCACCTTAGAGATTGGTATAAACATCAAGGAATCCTTAAGTTGGAACATCTATATTAAAATTATAGAATGGAAAATATAGCAACTAATCAAATGTATTCAAAGATGCACTCAATAAAAAAAAGACTGAATTGCATAAGAAATCATAAAAACCTATTGTTGAAGCTCCTAAATATGAAATTACAATTAAGTAAAAATAACCTAAATGTATTTATAATTATTATTTTTAGAAATGGATAAAGTACATTAAAATATTAAAAATGTTTAAATAAAAGCAGAAGAAGTTAAAAAAAAGAGAGAAGAAGAAAAACAAAAAGAAGAAAAAATGAAATAGAGTAAAATAGAACATACATAAGAAGATCTTAATGAAGGTAATTATAACACTTATAATTTTTAGTATTTTAAGAAACAGTTAACAGATTATATAATTATGAAAAATAAAGATTAAAATAATTGAATAAAATGGTTGAAGAAGAGAAAAATAAAGATAAATTAATTATGAGTGCAAGACCTATGATAAATGAAAAAAGTTGTAAATTATTAGAAAGAAAACTAAAATAACTTGTAAATGAAGAAGAAGATTATAAAATGATATATTAGTTTAAAGATGTAGATGTATAAGTTGATTTATTACCTAATTTACCAAAACTTAAAGATTATTTATCTATAAAGTATAATGAAATATTTATTAATAGTGCTAAGAAGACATAAAATATTGAATAGGAAATACAAATAATTAAAGAAGAGAATATTATGGAACCAGTAGATCCTGCAGAGGATGTTTAATATCAATAAGATTAATGTCATGCAATTGTATAAACTAATGAAATTAAATTTAAAATTGGTGATACAATTAAAAAATAACAATAATAATAATAATAATAATAATAATAATAATAAACAACATAATTTATAACTCAAGATACTCCTAATAAAAAGGTATAAAATTAAAGACAAAAACGTTTGGATTTTATGGAAACTTAAGGACAAAGAGTTAAAACTGAATGTTAATATTATGTACCATTACATATTCGTTAATAAAATGTCATTAAAAAAAAAGAAGATTGGGTGAAATCTTAGAATGAACTAAAAAAATAAAAGGAAGAGGAATCCATTAGAATAGAATAAGAATAATGGGAAAAGGAGAAATAGAAGTGGTCAAAAAAGAAGGATCACAATAAATCTATGTAATAGGAAATTAATGTTGAAGAATTTGCTAATTCGTAAATTCATTGGTTAGAAAAAAGAAATGAACACATTTTAACTGAATAAATGAAAAAGGATAAGGATATGCTATCTTCATTAACATTTAGACCATAAATCTAAAAAAGAAATATAGAAAATTATAATTCTATCAAAGTAGAAGATAGATTACTTGAGTATCAATCAAAAAAATAAGAAAATCTACATAAATTAGAGAATAAATATTTACCTACTTTTTAACCAAATCTAAAATAAAAAACTGTATCTATTTTATTTAATTATTTTATAGATGTTTACTATGGATTGGGCATCCAAAAGTTTCAATAATACTTCTATGAATAAATTATGGTAATGATTGTATATATTTTTATTTCATTTAACTACAAACCATAAATTATTAATTAAATCATAATCTCAATGTATCATAATTATTAATAAAACTAATAAATAATATCATATATTACAGATTGAAGGGGGATATAATTAATTATTTTTATGGATTTAAATTTAAGATATTACTTAATAATATTATTATTTAAAATGAAGTCCATATTTATATCTATTTTATTGATCACTGTTATAGCAAAAGCATAAACAATATTTCAAGAATAGTCATTTAATCAATATAAATATTTTAGAATTGAAAATATTGCATTTAATTTCCAATATACCCATTTTACAAATGTGAATAAAGAAGTTAATTCAAGAAATTATTAGAGAGTTAATTCTAACTAACCTGGAAATCAAGAATTGATTACATTATTCTATAAATTATTAACTATATAAGTCTGAATAAATAATATTCTTCATATTGTTACTACTATTACAAAGACGATTACATTTTTATTTGACTATAAAATATAACTAAAACTTATTTTTTATAAGTCACTTTAAGTATGCATTGCTTTTTAATTTAATTTTAATTTACTAATTGTAATAATATAACATTAATCAATAATAAAATAATCTATGGAATAGAATCTATTAGTTAAAGGTGTTTCTATTCTGTTTTTAACCATAAACTATAATTTGATACTTAATTAAATTCAAAAAAATATATTAAGATCATTTTACTAAAAATAAATAGATTATTTACAATTTCATAATAATCCAACACAGACATTTTATTTTTGACAACATATTTTAATTATTTATATATAAAATTATATTTTTTATAGTTCTTTGAAAATTTATATATATAATTCATTTAACTTTTTCAAGAATATCTAATTTCTCTTAAATTGGAGCCATAATTACTTTAATTTTGTTAAATACAGGTTTAAGCAAAGTGCCAATGAGTAATGCTCCTTGAGTTTTTTCATGGTATAGCCAGACTGCATACAAAGTCTTAAGTATTGAATATCCTGGAATCCTATTAATTTATATTTAATAAATACATGAACAATACTCCGAATGATATTTCCTCTAATAAATATATTGAACTCATCAAAATCCAATAGACAATCCAAATTTATAATTTCTCTTGTAATTTGTAAGCTTAATAAGTCTGTCTGAGTGGATAGATGATACCTGCTATTAATTAAAGAAGACAAGTATATATGCAGGCACTCATTATTTAAATATTAATAAATTAATATTAAATTCAATTATGAGTTATAATAGTTTTAATTACTAAAATGAGGTGTTTCCTAAAATATCATACATTTATGATTATTTAGAATTATTACTTTTAAGTGATAATAATTAGATTTAAATAAGAGTAACCAATTAATAGGATATGAAATATACTAAACAATTATAGTAGTAAAAGAATCTGATTTAAAGTCAAAGATTAAAGTGAAATTCTTTATATTATTCTTTGTTTTTAAGAGATTCTTTTAATTATTGAATTGATTAAGATATTAATTAATATATAATGAGGAGAATAAGAAATTAAAGATTATAACAAAAGGAAGTATTAAATTTATAGATTTTATGAATGCAAGAATTATTGTTGGATAACTTCTGATTAGTAAATGTGAGAAAATTGATTTTATTAATAAATAATAAATATTAATATTAATGACAACTGATTTAGACAATGATCTTTATAAGGAAGATGCAGACTTCCAATATGATTAGTTAGTTCAATTCAGTCAAAGAGATAAACTTCCATTTCCTAAATAAGAGGATTTCATAGGTATTCAATCAAAATGATTATTAGATTATGAAATTAGAGATATCTTACATGCACCAACAATAAAAATAGTGTAAGAAGGATTATTCACTAGTTGGAGAAGATATATAAGATTGAATAGACTAGCATTTTATAAACATTGTAATGAGAATGACTATAGTAGAAAGAGTAAATAATTATAATAAATTTAGTTAAATTGATATTGAAAAATAAATAATTGGAACCAGAAAGACCAAAAAGAGAAGGATTATTATAATAATGTTATAAAGGGTATTGTTTAATTGAAGATTTCATGAAGATTAATTTTAAACATATAGAGACGAGGGAATTTGTAGACTTTTTAAATGTTATGGGTGTTATTAGACCAAAAGTATAATTAATAAATTATCTATAAATTATTCGCAATACTTATATTAAATTACCTATTTTGATTGAAATGAGATAATTTTAGAGTATTTATACACATCAAAAATTTAATGAAGAGAATGCAGCTAATTTAATATAACTTGCATTTCGTAGATATAAAAATCATATGACTGAAGTATAAAAGTAAATAAGAATTATGTCAAGTCTTAATGCTGAAGAATTATTTATTATTATTAAAGATAAAATTAGTAATTCAGATAAATCACTTAAAGAAGTTTTTGAAATATTTGATTATAATAAGGATGGACATATTGAATTTAATGAATTTATTTAAGCATTCAGAGATTCTAATATCCCTATTGCAGAAGAAGTTTTATAAACTGTATTTAAATATTTCGATATAAATAATAATAATTCAATCTAATATATGGAATTCTTAAGTAAAATTTAAGTTAGAACTGTATCTAATGATTCTTTATTAAGTGTTTAATTTAAAGTAGAATAAACTGTTGAATAATTAAGATAAGTAATGAGAAGAGAATTTAAAGATTTATAAGAAATGATAAATTCACTTTAAGCATCAGATAGATTAAAAATAAAAAAAATTGAATTTTTAGATTTTGTAATGACTTATACTTTACGTTTTTCAAAAATATAACTTGATAATATGTTTCATTATTTGGATCATAATAATAAGAATTATTTAACAATTGAAGATTTTTCATAAATATTTACTCGTTAATCGCTTCATGAAGTTAGAGAAGAAAAGAAAGAAAATAAATAATAAGAATAAAGAGCGATATAAAATATGTAATCTGAAATTGATAATGCTAAATTCTTATATCATTATATATAAGCTGAAGATATGTAAGGATTTATATAAGAAAGAGATAATCAATTATTAGATTTATTGAAAACAAATACACAATAAGGTAATGCTGGAAAAAGAGTTAGTTTTAGTATGGCTGATATAGAAACAAGAGCAAATATATATAAGAATTCTCTATTAAAATTAGAAATACTCATCTAATAAATTTCAAATAAAGTTCTCTTAAAATTATAATAATCAGGATTAACAGTTAAATAATTTTTTAGTTAATTTACTTAGAAATTTCCTGAAAAATTCATTGAACCTAAAGAATTCCTATTAATGCTTAATGTTCTATTCAATTAAGTTATGGATGTCTCTCTTTCAAATGCTTTATTTAGAATAATAAGTAATTAATATACAGCACGTGTTAGTTTAGCTAAATTTGAAGAATTAATAATGATTGGATAACAAATAAGTCCAATTTAATTAAGAATGAAATTCAATTATGGTTCATATGTTGCTAAATTAAAACCTAAATTATTAGAAGAATTTTAAAAGATTGCCACTATTAGTATAGATATGAAAACAGTTACATTAAAATAAACTTTATCTATTTTAAATTAATTTGGTTTAAAATTAGAAATGTTTGAAATCTAAAAATTAGCTGATTCATCAATTATTAGTCTTAAAGATAGAATGTATACAGTAGATTATGGAAGATTACTTTAATTAATGTTTCCTGATGTTTATTTGGGAGAATAATTAGTTCTTAAGAAATTTGGTATGGTAATCTTAAAATTATGGAGAAGAATGAAATAATCTTATTTTTTAAAGAAAGCATCAGGTAAATTTAATAAGAAATAGAATAAGAGATAACCTAAACCATTAGGTACTAAAAGATCACTTAAAGAGAAAATGAGTGAAACATTACCTGCAGTATAAAAATAAAATGAATATTCTAAAATAAAGAGTGGTGACTTATATTCATATGCTAAAACAATTATACTTGAATGTGTTGAAGGTGCTGTATATTTTGCAGAAACATAAATATTTACTTAATAAAAATAATAAACATTTTAAAAGAGACCTACAATAAAAGATTTATTTATTTTTCATCCTTTTTAATCTTTTGAATTACCAAATCTCTTAGGAACATTATCTTATGATTATTTAACTTAAAGATTATATATGCCTGATAAATAGAGTATACTTTATACATAAGATATTTGTGGTAATAGAATGTTATAAAATATTAATATTGGAACTAAACTTCCATTTAATAAATCTTTTATTGTAGATTGTCTAATTTTTAATTAAAAGATGTTTATATTAAAGTCTAATTGGTAATTATAAATGTGGAGTATGTCATAAAAAAGTGATAGACATGAATTAGCAATTGATTTAAGAGAGGGTGCTCCAAATGCTTAATAAAATGCATAACATTTATGTTAATGTGAAGATTTATTATTAGTAATTTCAAGTCTAAGAACTCATATTCATATTATATCTTCTATATCATTACATATAATAAAAATAGTTAATTTTGTTTGTATATTGGATTTTCATTTTAAATATATGAATGAAGTTATGAATAAGGTAGCTACAAAATTAATTTAAGAAACTAATAATAAATTTCCTATTAAATTAGAAATGACTTTGACAGAAATGGAATAATAAGAATAAAAAAGAAGAGAATCTCTTAATTTTATGGTATAATTTAAAGATTCAAGAGTTTAAAAAGGTAAATTATTACATTTCTTTACTAATAATTAAAGTTCAGATAAAGAAATTGTTAAATAATATTTTGATTAAATTTGTGATGAAGAAGGTTATATAAGTTAATAATAATATGAAGAAATATTAAAAGATAAATAAAAAAATAAATATAATATATATGATGCATTAAATATAATAAAAATATCTAAAGTTAATTTAAGATAATTATTTAGTACTTATGATGATGGAAAGAATATTGTTACTTAAAAATAATTATTTGAGATGTTAGAATCATTCAATATGAAACCATAAGTAAGACATAATTTTGTATGTGCTTTTCCTAATGGTATTTCATTTTAAGAATTTAGTAAATTAATTGAAAGTCCTATTACTTATGATGAATTATTATATAGATGTGAATCTAATCGTATTGATTTAGTTAAATTATTTTAATAATGTGATGTATATAATGTAGGATTGTTAGATAGAAATGATTTCTATTTTGTATTATCATCATTACCTTTTGGTTTATTAGATACAGAAATTGATTAATTATCATCATAATAAGTTTATGATTCAGAAAGTGGTAGAATTAAATATCGTGAAAAACCATAAGCTATGAAATAAAGAGTTAAATAAGTTTAATTTATAAATGATCTTAATGTTGTTATTGTATCAGTATATTATCCAAAAAGAGGAACTATTTTTTGTTTAAATGATAAAAATATTTTAGCTTTATTAGAACATCATAAAGAAGCACCTATATTATATTATGTAAATGAATCTGGATGTCTTTTAAGTGCTGATGGTTTAGAATTATGTATTTGGACTATTTATAGAGATTTAACACTTAAATATGATGTAAATCCTCCATGGACAATTAAACCATAAATCAATATAAAATTAAATGCATAAATATCTTAAATTGGATATTTACCATTTAATTAATTAATAATGGTTGCTACTACTGAAGGAATTAATTTCTATGATCCAGTTAGTTATTAATAATAATCATCTAAAGTATAAGTACGTGTTAAACCTGGATATTATAAGGAATTAGAAGAATTTACTTCAAATTAATAAGTTCCTCTTGTAAATTAATTAGAATTACAAAAAATAGTATCACTTAATACAGGATTACTTTAAACTCCTTTTGAAAGTGAAGATGCTTCACTTGGTAGTACTTTATTAAGTTTAGAATTTATGATAATAATGACAGAAATACCTATGGGTTAAAATTCAAAGAATTTACTTAATCCTGTTAAAATAGTTTTAGTTCATAGATAATCATTAGAAATACCATCAACACAATTAGATGTAAGTGTTCCTCAAAATATTCTTAATTAAATTTAAAGTGATTTAGAAAGAATTTTATAATAAGCATTAATGGGAAAGAGAGCAAGAGGAGTTATTGGTATAGAGAAAGAATTAAATAAAGAATAATTAAAAATTCATACAAAAAGATAATTAATAAAACTTAGTAAATAATTAACATTAAATAAATAACCATGTTAATAAGATATTTTAAATGAAATTTCTCATTCTTGTGGTGGAATATTAAGTTATTCATATGTATATAATTTATTAAGATCTTGTTAATGTTTAAATCCACATAATATATCATTTGAGGAATTTAAATATATTGTATAATATTCAGAAGAATACAAACCTGTAATTAAGATATAAAATTAAATTGAATCTAAATTATAAAGTTTAGTAAGAGAAGGAAAAATTGATTTACCACTTGAATTTGAATTATAAAAAGCAATGAGATTAAGTAATGATAAAATTTTAATGAAACATTAATTTAAAAAATTACTTATGAAATTTAAAGCATATTCAAATGAAAAAGATTTAAATGATTTTGTTTAAAATGATTTTGTAAGTTTAAAATCATTAATGGAAAAGTTTGAAAATGATAAATTAATCTATAAATTAAGAATGATATCACGTCCTGATTAAATTATAAAAGAAATTTAAAAATTAGGAATACCTAGATAATTTTTAGCTAGATTAGCAATGGCTGATGAAAATGGTGATGGTATATTAACTAAAAAATAATTTATGAGTGCTGTTTCTGAAAATTAAGCATTATTTTCTGAATTTTTTGATCTCTATTCTGAAAATCTTAATGATGAACCTATAATAAGAATTAAATAAATTACAAGCAAATTATTATCAATTTCTGAAGGATTATAAATAAAAAAAATGCTTAATACTTTAGCAAAAGTTAAAAATACATTAATTTATAGATAATTAGGTTTGACTCATCTTTTTAGAGTTAATGAAATGCCATATCATGATTTTTGTGATTGTGTAATGGATCTTAAAATACCAGATGTTACAGAAAAAGATGTAAAATTCTTAGCAGATTGTTTAGCTGTTGAATCAAATAAAATTATACCATTTTAATCTTTTTAACATTATTTACATAAATTAAGTGCTAGTGATTAATTCTTATTAGTTGCAGATTATGAAGATTTATTACATACAGCAGAAGAAATTTTATAAAATAAAGAAGTATTAAGATTAAAAATACCAAATTAATAACTATGTTAACCATGGGATTTAAGAGGTTTATTAACTTTTTTAAATTTTGATAGTGTTGATAGATTTTTAATTAAAGTATTAGAAATGAATGAATTCACATATGATTAATTAATTGATAAATGTGTTAATTTTGTTAATAAAATAAATTTGTAAAAAAAAGATGGTAAATCTCATTAATAAGGATTATTATAATTAGTAACTGAAGATTCAAAAAATAAATATATATCTGTAATTAAATTAGGTTAATTTATAAAATCTTAATCATATGTATAAATATAAAAAATATTTTAATAATGTATTTAATTAGATAATGATAAAAATGGATTTATAGAATTGCCTATATTTTGTAATGTTATAGCATATAATATACAAGTTGAATAAAGTTTATTAATTAATTTTTAATTAGAATGGAAAACATTAACTTAAGAAGATAATCTTAATTATAATAGATTCTTTAAAGAATATGTAGAATTTGAATAAATTGCAAGTAATTAAGATAAATAAAATAATTTAAATCAATTATTTATACGATTTGCTTATGCAGTTAATAAAAGTGGAATTAATCTTGGATTTGTATTAAAGAGATTCTATAATTATGATAATTAAGACTTTTTAACTTAACCATAATTTCTTTAATTATTAGAATAAATTTAATTATAACTTACTTAAACTGAAATTAATGATTTAACATAATTTTTAGGTGAAGATATTACACATACTAATCTACTCAAATATTATACTATTGCAAGTAAAAATACAGCTATTGTTTATGATCCTGTCATTTGGGAAATTGCTGGATCTTAAATTAGTATTTCAACAATAAACAAATTAGGAAAATGGTAATAATCTAAAGATTTGATGAAATCTATTGACTTTAAGAGATTATTTAATTAATATGAACCATCTGAATAATAATAAATAATAAGATTTGCTTGTGTTGGATGTAGAACTACCTTAGAAGAAGCATAATAATTGACAAAAGAGATAAGATTGAATTAAGCAGAGTTATCTTAATATTTTGTTAATCCTATTTTATTTACTGAATCTTTGCCATAAATTGTTAAATCTAAAGTTAAAGAACAAGTAAGTAAAAATAGATTTAATGGAACAGAAAAAGTACCATAAGAACCAATAGATGATTAAATTTCAGTATTATCAAAGAAGATTTAATAAGCATTGAAAAATTTGAATAGTACTGTTCTTAAAATATTATTAAATTAAAATATTATAGTAAATGCAAATGGTTAATTAAGTAGAAGTGAATTTAAAAAATTATTAGATTCCTTACCTTATGTATGGACAATGAAAGAGAAACATAATTTATATTAAAAATTTAGAGAACCAATAAATGTAATGGATTTTATAGGTTTATTTGATAATCATGATGATATATCATTTTATATTGATATCATCATTCAAAAATTATTTATGGGATTATATAGATAATAATTAACTTTGTATAACTTTTTCACTTAGATTGGAAGAGTAGAAGTGAAATAATCAGAATTATTAGACTAATTATAATAATTCATGTCTAGTTGGGAAGCAAAAGCATTATTTAAATAATTATTTTAGAATGAAACATAAACATTAACTATTTCATAATTTTTAGAAGCATTTAGACTATATGGATTTAATGATTTATAATTACTATTGAGATCAGGATTATAAGTATTAAATGATTCAACTATTGATGTTATGTATGAGATAGAATAAAGTGGAACTAATTAAGAATTAACAATTTAATAAATCCAATAATTATTCAATAGAATGAATATTCATATATCTTTGTAAAGTCTTTTTTGTTTATTGAATAATTATTTAATGGATAAGACTAAAAAACATCCAATGTTTGAATAAAAAATGATCAAATACAATATTAAAGAATTTCTTTAATTTTTATCTTAATAAAAAATAGCAAAATCTTAAGTTAAATAATTTTATGAAAAACTTTAAGAATCACATTTATAAATATTTGAATTTTTTGCAGTTTGTGATTCACATTAAGATTATGCTATTACTGAAGATGAATTTAAATATGGGTTTATATAATTGTAATTATAAAAAATGGATCATATTTGGTTAGATTTTGAAAAAGTAGATATGAGAGTTCCATTTTAAAATTTTTTGAAAGCATTTTTATAAACAGGATGTATTTAATGGTAAGAATAAGAACATTAAGATGTATTTATACTAGCCATTAAGAAATTAGGAAATTTAAATGAATCCTTTATTAAATTAGCTGATGGAGATTAAATTACATATAAAAGTTTAAAGCGTTGTCATTAAAAATATAAATTAGATATTTCAATAGAAGAATTATAATTATATTATAGTAAATTGAAATAAAAATATAAGATTTTAACTTATAAAGAATTTGCTTAAGCTATGTAAGGAGAAAGATAAATAGAAATTATTCATTAAGCTTTTAGTAGTTTAGTAAATGTGAAAGCTAGAGAATTTCCAGATACAATGACTTTAGATTAATTGAAATAATTCTTAACAAAAAAATAAATCCCTTCTTAACATATCAGTGTTATAGTAAATTCATTTGAAAAATAGACTATTACAAATAAAGAATTAGAATAAAAATAATTAGATTATTCTAATTTATCTAATTTAAAAGAATAATTAACAAGTGAAAAATTATTATAATTTTGTCATGCCATTATTAAATAATTAAAAGGATAACCTAATTAATTTAGCAAAATATATACATAACATGGTTTAGGTTCAATTAATCAAATTACTTATTAAAATTTATATACTTTTTTAAATTATTTAGATGTAAATACAACTTCTGATATACTCAAATTATTCTTTAATACTGTTGATACTGAATAAAGAAATATTGTTAAATCAACTGAAATTGAATCTTTATTAAGAAGATCATAAACTTAAGCAAGAGTCAAAACTTTAGATCATACTAAAAAAGCAGAAGTCAATGAAATATTAAGAAAAGGAATTAAAAATATAGTTGCTACTATTTAAAGTAAAAAGATTAGATACGATAAATAATTAGATAAAATAGAATTGGCTGAATTTATTAATTAATTTTGTATTTTGAATGAACCATAGATTGATTTATTAATGGAAGCTATTAGTGATAGTTCTTAAGTCTAAAAACCAACATGGGGAGATTTTGCATGTTATATGTTAGAAGATAATTAATCAAAAGCTAATGTATTCTTTAAAGAATGTTTAGAATTATTTTAAGATATGTTACGTAGATTAAATATTAGAGTTAGTTGTGCAGTCAAATACTTTGGATAAAAAAGAATCTTTATTAGAGAATTCATTCATATGATGTTAAGTCTTGGATTTAATCCTTTGAAACTTAAACTTAATTATAAGAAAATTAAACTTATATTTGAATAACATGGTGGAGATGAAATGAGTGATTTAGAATTCTTAATGTTAATGAGTGAATAAGAAGGACCAGGAACATAATTGAGTTAACCTGTATTAGAAGTTTTAATGAATTTGTATCGTTTTGCTATCAAGAATTAATTGTCTAAATAATAATTATACAATTTGATGAATCTTAATAAATCTGGATGGATATAAAGTGAAGAATTAGAATAAGCAATCCATATGATTGATCCTTAAATTTAACTTACTTAAATTAGAGCATTGAGTTCTTACTTAACATAAGAGGATTAATTAATAAAAGTTGGAAATTTAATTAAATTGATATATATAGGAGGGTCTTTAAATGATAATTCAATAGAAGTAAATGCTTTTTTTACAAGAGTATTTGAGCCATCTTTATTACATGATATTGTATAATTAGAATAAATAGGTACAGGATTTGATGGTTTAGTTCCATAAATAACTATATCTTTATAGGATTTCTTCCATTTAGTTCCTAAACATAAAGAATAAGATATAGCCCTAATGATTAAATCATTTGGATTGAAATAAGATTAATTAGATTTAGAGAAAATATATGAATGTTTAATAAATATCAATGAAGATTTATAAGTAGGATCTAAATTGTAAGGTAAAGAAGGAAAATAAGAATAAATTATTGAAGAAATGCCTCTTGAATAAAGTGTTGTATTAAAATTTTAAGAGTAAAGAGTATAATAAAATACATTAAAAGGATAATATGAAATGGAAATTATTGAACATATATGTGCCATTTTGAATTAAAATTAAATGTCACTTATGAAATCAGTATTTTAAGAGAAAGGTTATTTGAGTGCTTAAGAATTTTAATTATTATTGAATAATATAGGTGTTTGTTTGAGTATTGATTAAGTAAGAGCATTAATAAAATTATTTGATTTTAAATCTGATGGCAATATTTTACATTATACTGAATTATTATCTGTAATTGAACAATAAGGCTATTAGATAATTAAAGATGAAGCATAATAGGTCAATGTTTATAATAAATTATTGTAAAAGTTCTTTACTCTTGAATTTGGAGATTTGAATTATAATGATTAAATGACAGTAAATGAATTTTATAGATTGATATCTTTAGAAGGAGAAAGACATCCATTTAATGATAATGAATTTTAGAGATTGGCTAATTTATTTACATAATAAGGAATGATATAAAAAAATTTAATTTTAAGAATTCTGGGTACTTAAAAATAAAATTTTGTTGATCATGATTTAATTGATAAATAATTATTGAAAAATATATTCTATAGATTTAATGGATTTGAATTAGTTTTGAATGGAATTAAAAAAATAAGAGAATTATTTAATTAAAATATTGAATCTATCAAATAATAAGATGATAGTGGATTAATGTAAATATCCTTACAAATTAATGTTAATAACATATATTTAAAAATCTAATAAATAATGCATTATATTTTAAATGATATCCAATTAATTTAAGCTGGAGTGTTCAATTTGTTAAATCAATAATTTCAAGCTTAATATATATAACCACATTTAACTATTCGATCTGAAAGAACAAAAATGTCTCAGATGTAATTATCATTAACAAGTGTATTCCTTACACCTATTCCAGAAACTTAATTTTTACCTATTCATATTCCATAAATAGAAGGAAAACAAATGTATTATATGTTAGGCAGAATAGCTGCGAATAATGCCCCTGTTATTGTAAGTGTATGGACAGTTCCCATTTTATAAACAGTATGTTATGATGGAGTAATGTTGAGATAACATATAATGGAAGTCTTAAGATTTTAGTCTATTCTAAATTAAACATCTAAACTCTATGGAGTCTGTGAAAAAAAGAATAATATGGGAACTGAAGTACATGCATTTGTATAATTTGAAGGTACCAACTTAAATACTATATGTTAATAAACAGGAGGATTATTAAAAATTCCTCAATTAGTTTTAAGTGGATAAATGATCTATGTAGCTAAATTATGGTTAGGTTAGATCTTATCTCTTATGTGTGATATTTAAAATTATGGTTATGCATTTCCATTAATGAGAACTGAAATATTATATATTTTTAATGATGAAGTTCATTTAAGTGAATTGACAGGTATTTAATCAGTCAATATTAATAAATTTCAATCTGGAATAGATATTAAACTTTTGGTTGAAAGTGTTCTATAATAAGAATATAAAGATCTTGCATTGGCTCCTGAATTCTATAGTAAATCAATTTAAGAAATCACTAATATGGCTGATACATGGTCTTTTGGTGTCATTATATTTGAATTATTGTTTGGACACAAACCATAGATTATTAGCAATTCTGGTTGTTATTAAGGAGATAAATATCTTTAATTAACTGAACCTTCTGATTATGAATAAGGAGATTTATTGTAAAAAGAAGTATTTTAGAATTTAAGAAAGGAATTAGCTGATATTATAGATATGAAAAATTAATCAATTACCTAATAAATTCTATTATAATTAGATCAAAAATCATTAGGTGCATATATAAAGCATTTATTTAAGAATGTTCATACTGATGAATCTATGCTTAATTAAATTTCAGAATTGATTGATTTAATGTGTTCTTGTTTATAATATGAACCACATAATAGACCTTAATTATAATCAATTTAAAAGTGTAATATCTTGAATGTTGATTTACAAAATGCAAGGTAGATTGCAAGACCAATTATTAATTATAAAAACCCTAGAATTATTTTTGAAAATCAAATTTATTAACCTTCTAGATAAATTGCATTAGCAATAGTAAAGAATAAGCCTGTTGAAATTGAATCAATTGTATAAATAATTAAATTGTTCAATTAAACAATCTTATTCAGCATTATGGATGAATAGAAACTTGATTTAATAAGCTATCTATTCCATAGTAGAGTTTTAGACATCTTAAATTTCATAGTTTTACATCTTAATTATAAATATGATTTACCTTAATTAGTTCAATAATTTTCATAAATATTTATTGAACTTTAATAACATTTATAATCATAGGAATCTCCAGCTAGTTAACATGTTGAAGCTATTATAACCACTTTAGTAAAATTTACATTAGGAGAACCATATAGATTAATAAGTGATAAAATGTTTATGGCTCCAGAGACAGGTTTCTTTTCAACTAGAGATGATGAATTAGATCATTAATTTAAGGATAAGAATCACTTTTATTCTTATTGGACTCCAAGCATTTATAAAATAGTTGCTCCAATTTATAAAGATATGATAAGCGAAAGTGGAGTAGGTAGTGGTAATATGGTTGCTATTAGAAATTATATTCAATTATGCACTGAAAAATAGGTATCAGCATTTGATATGAATAAATTTGCTGTCAATGTGGCTCCTGTTAAGTATAATACAATTGCTAGATCATCTGAATATTATAGTGAAGTTATGTCAGTTTCAGATTCACATCTTTAAATTGCTAATTATTTAAATGGATCTTTTAGTAAATCTTCTGTTAAGATTGCACTTAATTATGTGTCTTCTCTAATCAAATCAAATAAAATTAGTAAATTATAGGTGTTAGTTGATAGTAGAATTACTAATCTTTTGATTTAATTAGTTACTGATCAAGAATTTAGAACTAGTGTTCTATAAATGTTTGCACATATTACTATTGCATTCCGTAATGAAGTTCCTACAAGTTTGAGAATTGAACATTCTAATTAAGGTTTAGTCTAATAATATTAATAAAATAATGCTGTTCATTTACTTAGAAATCTTTCTATTATTAGTCATATTCTAACCAATAAAAACAAATTATCTAATGAAAGATTTTTATCATTCCAACCAACTGAATAAAACTAATCTGAATCAAATAAAATTCAATAATTAAATTTATATGTTGCTGAATAAATCTTTGCATTGCCTACAATTTATTAAGGTCTCTTTGTTGATATTAAGACTGATCCTGATTTAGTATATAAAATAATTTCAAATTTATTATAATGGCCAAAAGTTGGAAAATATGCATTAGGTGGATCTACTTAATAATTACTTGTTGAGATGTTTAGACCTATGGCTTTATAAGCAGAACATAAAAAATCAAATAATCTTTAACTTAGTTTAAAACTTTATGATGAAATTATAACTATGGCATTACCTAATACTATTGATTTAATACATTCTAGCAAAGTTAGAATTATGTTATAAACACATAATTTGTTAGTTCCTGAAAAATCATCATCTGATAAATTTGTTAAAATGTCTAAATCTCTTAGTAATTAATGGCAGGAATAAAAATCAGTTATTACTTAAGAGATTAGAGATTAAGTATCCATCTTAATGAATGGAAGAAGTTTAACAAAAAAATAAATACCACCTATATTTGGATAGATTAAACAAGCACTTAAATAAATATAAGCTTATGTTGTATATACAAGTAAAGATAAATTATTAAGTAATCAAGAAGAGAGAAGATTTATAAGCAATGCATTTTAAATGATTATGAGCATCTTTAATGATTTATTAACTTTTGGTCAATTACATTAAGAATGTTGTGATTTATTATAATCTCTTGCAGATTTTATAATGTACATTACTCTCATTTCACCACTATTAATTTTTGATATAGAAGACATGTAAAGTACTAAAAATTCTATAATATGGTTAAGAGATACTGTTGATTTTATTTATGAATTCCATATAGAATGGGATAGAGTAAATGAAGAAAGACGAATGAGAATAGAAGAAATTAATAGATTAAAATAAGAAGAATAAGAAAAAAACTAAAAATTTGTTGAATCTTTATAATAAAAATAACAAATTTAAGAGTCTAAAATAAATAAAAATGTAACTTTTAAATTACCAACTGATAAATCTGTGATCTTAAATTAATAATAGTAATAATCATAATCTTAATCATAATTCTAATCACAATTATAATCTATTAAACATTCTTAATAAGTTAGTATTGCTATTCAAAACTAATCATTATAATAGTCATAAATTACTGTCAATAATTAATTATCATAAACATAAATAGTAAAATCACAAATCAATTAATCACAAATAAAAAATGTTAGTAAAAGATTGCAAGAACCTCCTAATTCATAATCTTAACTTTAATTAGAATATGCAGTCAAATTAGAATTAAGACCTTATTCTTCTAATAAATTGATTTAATGTGCACTTAATTTATTAAAATGTTTAACTGCTATTATAGATTCTAATATAAACTAATATTTGTAACTATTAACATTTTTAAATATTGGAACTTGGTATACAAACCTAACTTTTAAATAATGGATAATTTTTGAGAGAGTTGTAGGCCCATCTTTAGAAGAAACTCTTATTATAAAAAATTAAGTAGATGAATCTATGGTTAGAACTTCTTTATTTGAGGCTATCGGTAAATGTTAGAGTCATGGATTGTAAGAGTAATTAATAAATGCAGGATTTATTAAAGGGATTTTCAGTTATCTTCTAAATAACACAAAATCTTTTGAAGTTTAAAAAATTGTCAAAACACATTCATATGTTCCATTTATACATTGGATGCCCTATCGACATGAAGCATTAATTTATTTTACTGCAATCATTTGGGAACGTAAAAATTGTGTCAACTTTTATAATGAAATGATGATTGAAGTACATGCACGTAACACTCTCTAAGAGGAAAGTAATCATCTTACTACAAAGGTTGACAATAAAAGTAAAGAAGCTAATAGTACAATAATGTTCACTAGAGTATATATGCTTTGCATTTTGATATCAGCCAATGATAGTGGACTTTTATTTTTGATGGTAAATTATTTATAATATTAAAGAAATAACTTAAAATAAGTTAAAAGCTATTATAACTGTTCCAAACAAATGAAGATTTTAGACAATTATTTTAAGGAATTTATTAATATTTAGTCTCAGAAGAATTAGAGCTTTGAAGTATTTTTTTATGAATAAATATTATTGAATGACAAAAAAATATTTATTTTTGAAACAATTATTTGAAAAATCACTCTGTAACAAATGTCACTTATGTGATTTCAAGTAGACTCTCCCTTAAAATAGGAAAAGCTTAACTAAAGTGTTTATCTTTGTATAAGTATTCTATAATTTCTGATGCTTCATGTAGTAATTACAACTTGCATTATTAACATGTAACTATATATAGTTTTTGCTTTATTTCAAATAAAGTTTAAATACGGTCTTGCAAGTATCCACCTAAAGTGTGAGTATCTCCAACCAATTCTAAATATAGAGACAATCGTTAGCAAGTGCAATCTAATTTTTGAGATGAAAATCTTTCTTTAATCTTCATAATCTTGCTTTATCTTCTTTGTCTAGAAGTTTGACAAGTTCCCATTAAATTTCTTGTTTTAACTTTTTTTCTATAGATTAAATTTATTTATCACTACCAAATAATAAATAGGGTTTTTTAATTTAGTTCAACTTTTTTTCTAGTCAGATAATCTAATTCTTCTACTAGTAGAAGAGTAACAGCCTTTAACTACTGATATATAAAATGAACATCGTATTGTTTTTGTCCACTGGATATGTAGAGGTCTTGATGTTATTTACTTTTTTCTAAGTGAATTATGTGTCAATCCAATATTTCTATCGTGTTAGAAGGAATTCCTAGAAAGAGAAGTGATTTTGCAAAGCAAAATTTTATAAGAGTTTCTATATTCTAAGTGAGAACTTAAGGCAGGCTTCCTCAACAGATAATGGTATTATAGAAATAGGATTAAATTGCCAATATTATAGTCTTAATTAGTTTTAGCTAAAACTCAAATCCATTCACAATCAAATCAAAGCAAATTTTACTAAATCTTCAAAAGAAAGAATTAGAAAGAAAATTTTTTCTGATGTTAAATAATTTTCCACTTTTTTCTGAATTCTAATATATTACTCTGATAACATACTAATGAGTTAAACTAAATTTCAACTTAGAGATTATCTATCATAGAAATAACTTCTTAATTTATAATACTAATTAATTTTAAGATTTTAATTCTATAGATTATAAAATAAAAGCTTCTTAGTTAGCTTGTCCTCACAAATGTGGATTCTTCTAAAATAATTTAATAATAATTTAATAATAATTTAATAATAATTAATAATAATAAATAATAAAATAGAAGGGGTAAGATAATAATAATGAATATTAATAATAAAATAGGTATATATATATATATATATATATAAAATATCATTTTTTTTTAATTTCTTTTTTTTCAACAGATTTAATAACTCCAACTGCAACAGTTTATTTCATATCTCTTACAGCAAATCTTCCAAGAGGTGGATATTCAGAAAAGATTTCAACACAAATTGATTTTGTTGGTATTAATTTAATAATTGCAGAATCTCCTGATTTAATAAATTTAGGTTATTCTTCAATTAATTTTCCTGTTCTTTTATCAATTTTAGATAATATTTAATCAAATTTACATGCAACATGTGCTGTATGACAATCTAAAACAGGACAATATCCATTTTAAATTTAACCAGGATGATTAATTATAATTACTTAAGCATTAAATGAATTACATTCTTTTGCTGGATCATTCTTTATATCAGAAGCTACATATCCTCTTTTCAAATCTTTAACTGATACACCTTTTACATTAAAACCTACATTATCTCCTGGTATTGCTTAAGGATGATCTTAATGATGCATTTCTATTGATTTTACTTCAGATGTTATTCCAGATGGAGCAAATTAAATTATCATACCTTTTGCTAATACTCCAGTTTCTACTCTTCCTACTGGAACAGTTCCAATACCACCTATTTTATATACATCTTATAATGGAAGTCTAAGTGGCTTATCTGTTTATCTCTTTGGAGGTGTTACTGCATCTAATGCTTCAAGAAGAGTTGGTCCATTATACCATTATAAATTAATTGATTTCTCTAACATATTATCTCCATTCCATCCAGAAATAGGAATAAATGGAATATTATCTGTATTGTATCCTACTTTCTTTAAATAAATTGTCATCTCTTTAACTATTTCTTCATATCTTCCTTTAGAATAATTTACTGATCTCTCATCCATCTTATTTATTGCACATATCAATTATCTAACTCCTAATGTATAAGCTAATAAAATATGTTCTTTAGTTTAACCATTTTGAGAAATACCAGCTTCAAATTCACCTGCTGGAGATGCAATCATTAATAATGCTATATCTGCTTATGTTGTTCCTGTTATCATATTTTTAATAAAATCTCTATGTCCTGGGGCATCAATTACTGTATAATTATATTTATTTGTTTCAAATTTCCATAATGAAATATCTATTGTAATTCCTCTTTCTCTTTCATCTTTAAGATTATCTAATACCCAAGCATATTTAAATGATCCTTTTCCAATTTTAGTTGCATCTTCTTCAAATTTCTTTATAGTTCTTTCATCTATTCCACCTAACTTATAAATCAGATGTCCTGTTGTTGTTGACTTTCCTGAATCAACATGTCCAATAACTACTAAATTTACATGAACTTTATCTTTTGGCATTTGTTTTTATTAATGACTTTACCTAAAAAAAGTTAATCACTTAAAAATATATAGAAAAATTTTAATGACTATATTAATTAATTTTATAAACTATTTAAACTATATTATTAAATAATCAACTTTTATTAAATTTTTTCTATTTCATACTCTTTTTTTATTAAAACTAAACTAATTTATTACTTTAAATCTTTCAAAATACAAATCTTATATTTATATTTAATATTGATTCATTAAGAAAATTTAGAAACCAATTCAATTATTTATCTAAAATGTATTTTTAGAATGTATACAATAAATATAAATATAAGATTTGTATTTTGAAAGATTTAAAGTAATAAATTAGTTTAGTTTTAATAAAAAAAGAGTATGAAATAGAAAAAATTTAATAAAAGTTGATTATTTAATAATATAGTTTAAATAGTTTATAAAATTAATTAATATAGTCATTAAAATTTTTCTATATATTTTTAAGTGATTAACTTTTTTTAGGTAAAGTCATTAATAAAAACAAATGCCAAAAGATAAAGTTCATGTAAATTTAGTAGTTATTGGACATGTTGATTCAGGAAAGTCAACAACAACAGGACATCTGATTTATAAGTTAGGTGGAATAGATGAAAGAACTATAAAGAAATTTGAAGAAGATGCAACTAAAATTGGAAAAGGATCATTTAAATATGCTTGGGTATTAGATAATCTTAAAGATGAAAGAGAAAGAGGAATTACAATAGATATTTCATTATGGAAATTTGAAACAAATAAATATAATTATACAGTAATTGATGCCCCAGGACATAGAGATTTTATTAAAAATATGATAACAGGAACAACATAAGCAGATATAGCATTATTAATGATTGCATCTCCAGCAGGTGAATTTGAAGCTGGTATTTCTCAAAATGGTTAAACTAAAGAACATATTTTATTAGCTTATACATTAGGAGTTAGATAATTGATATGTGCAATAAATAAGATGGATGAGAGATCAGTAAATTATTCTAAAGGAAGATATGAAGAAATAGTTAAAGAGATGACAATTTATTTAAAGAAAGTAGGATACAATACAGATAATATTCCATTTATTCCTATTTCTGGATGGAATGGAGATAATATGTTAGAGAAATCAATTAATTTATAATGGTATAATGGACCAACTCTTCTTGAAGCATTAGATGCAGTAACACCTCCAAAGAGATAAACAGATAAGCCACTTAGACTTCCATTATAAGATGTATATAAAATAGGTGGTATTGGAACTGTTCCAGTAGGAAGAGTAGAAACTGGAGTATTAGCAAAAGGTATGATAATTTAATTTGCTCCATCTGGAATAACATCTGAAGTAAAATCAATAGAAATGCATCATTAAGATCATCCTTAAGCAATACCAGGAGATAATGTAGGTTTTAATGTAAAAGGTGTATCAGTTAAAGATTTGAAAAGAGGATATGTAGCTTCTGATATAAAGAATGATCCAGCAAAAGAATGTAATTCATTTAATGCTTAAGTAATTATAATTAATCATCCTGGTTAAATTTAAAATGGATATTGTCCTGTTTTAGATTGTCATACAGCACATGTTGCATGTAAATTTGATTAAATATTATCTAAAATTGATAAAAGAACAGGAAAATTAATTGAAGAATAACCTAAATTTATTAAATCAGGAGATTCTGCAATTATTAAATTAATACCAACAAAATCAATTTGTGTTGAAATCTTTTCTGAATATCCACCTCTTGGAAGATTTGCTGTAAGAGATATGAAATAAACTGTTGCAGTTGGAGTTATTAAATCTGTTGAAAAAAAAGAAATTAAAAAAAAATGATATTTTATATATATATATATATATATATACCTATTTTATTATTAATATTCATTATTATTATCTTACCCCTTCTATTTTATTATTTATTATTATTAATTATTATTAAATTATTATTAAATTATTATTAAATTATTTTAGAAGAATCCACATTTGTGAGGACAAGCTAACTAAGAAGCTTTTATTTTATAATCTATAGAATTAAAATCTTAAAATTAATTAGTATTATAAATTAAGAAGTTATTTCTATGATAGATAATCTCTAAGTTGAAATTTAGTTTAACTCATTAGTATGTTATCAGAGTAATATATTAGAATTCAGAAAAAAGTGGAAAATTATTTAACATCAGAAAAAATTTTCTTTCTAATTCTTTCTTTTGAAGATTTAGTAAAATTTGCTTTGATTTGATTGTGAATGGATTTGAGTTTTAGCTAAAACTAATTAAGACTATAATATTGGCAATTTAATCCTATTTCTATAATACCATTATCTGTTGAGGAAGCCTGCCTTAAGTTCTCACTTAGAATATAGAAACTCTTATAAAATTTTGCTTTGCAAAATCACTTCTCTTTCTAGGAATTCCTTCTAACACGATAGAAATATTGGATTGACACATAATTCACTTAGAAAAAAGTAAATAACATCAAGACCTCTACATATCCAGTGGACAAAAACAATACGATGTTCATTTTATATATCAGTAGTTAAAGGCTGTTACTCTTCTACTAGTAGAAGAATTAGATTATCTGACTAGAAAAAAAGTTGAACTAAATTAAAAAACCCTATTTATTATTTGGTAGTGATAAATAAATTTAATCTATAGAAAAAAAGTTAAAACAAGAAATTTAATGGGAACTTGTCAAACTTCTAGACAAAGAAGATAAAGCAAGATTATGAAGATTAAAGAAAGATTTTCATCTCAAAAATTAGATTGCACTTGCTAACGATTGTCTCTATATTTAGAATTGGTTGGAGATACTCACACTTTAGGTGGATACTTGCAAGACCGTATTTAAACTTTATTTGAAATAAAGCAAAAACTATATATAGTTACATGTTAATAATGCAAGTTGTAATTACTACATGAAGCATCAGAAATTATAGAATACTTATACAAAGATAAACACTTTAGTTAAGCTTTTCCTATTTTAAGGGAGAGTCTACTTGAAATCACATAAGTGACATTTGTTACAGAGTGATTTTTCAAATAATTGTTTCAAAAATAAATATTTTTTTGTCATTCAATAATATTTATTCATAAAAAAATACTTCAAAGCTCTAATTCTTCTGAGACTAAATATTAATAAATTCCTTAAAATAATTGTCTAAAATCTTCATTTGTTTGGAACAGTTATAATAGCTTTTAACTTATTTTAAGTTATTTCTTTAATATTATAAATAATTTACCATCAAAAATAAAAGTCCACTATCATTGGCTGATATCAAAATGCAAAGCATATATACTCTAGTGAACATTATTGTACTATTAGCTTCTTTACTTTTATTGTCAACCTTTGTAGTAAGATGATTACTTTCCTCTTAGAGAGTGTTACGTGCATGTACTTCAATCATCATTTCATTATAAAAGTTGACACAATTTTTACGTTCCCAAATNTTAATTATTTTAGAAGAAAAAGAAGCTTGTAAAAAAATTTTAGATATTATTTTTTTAAATTGAGATTATTCTTGCAAATATCAATTTCTTTATTTTTATATAATGTTTCAATTTAAATTTTATTAAATAAAGTCTTAATAATCATGGCATATTAAATAATAGATAATGATAAGTGAATTTAATGTTTCATATGAAAGTATAAAATTATTTAACAGAATATATGAACATTAGTTATTCTTAAAGGATTATTTTTCATATAATAAATTACTGATTGTATTTTATTTTTTCTTTTATAATGAAAGTTAAGTAATAAAAGAGATTTGTTAAGTAATTAATTTTATTTATGTCTGAATAAATGCTTTTAAGGGCAGCCTTTGTTGACTTTTTAAAACAAATGCTTCCTTTAATTATAGATCCTTTACTTATTGTACACAGCCATTTCAAAAACTTTACTAATATACTTGAAGATTAGACAAAAACACCTTAAAATATTTTAGAATTTATTGAAAAACTTAAATTCTAACCTAAAACCGAAAAAAAAGCTACTCCACAACCAATTATTACAGAACCAGCATCTAATCCCCAAGACCCAAAAGCACTCGCAATCCCATTAAACTAAGTTTCCGGGTCTATCTAAAATAAAGGATGTATGAGTTTTTAAAAAATAAAAAAGATCACAGAAGGTATTTGAGCAATTAAACTGATGTACTTTCACGAATAAAAAAAGATAATTTGCAAGACAAACCATCAATTCAAGAAGAAATTTAGCCAAAATAAGTTGCTTATGAAAAGATTTAAGTTTAATGTATTTTTTTTTGTTATTATTGTAGAGCCTGCAAAATTCACTTGTCAATTCTAAAAGTTTCTCTAAATATAAGATAATAATGGATTCTCTATAGTTTCTAAGGAATGTATTTTAGATGACTTAGAATTGGCGATGAAAGAGTTTCGAAGAAATACAAAGACTTTATTTTGTATGGCAGAAAGGAGCTCTGAAGTCAATACTAGTGAATCTACTGAAGTGGATAAGAGTCTTAAAAATAAGGATTATAATTTTGGTAAATACGTAGAGGCAGTGGTAGAACAACAGGAAAATAAAACCGCTGAAAATAGTCTTAGAAGAGGGAATAATTTTAATATTCTTTAAAAATACAAGACAATAATTAGAAATTATTGATCCTGTAAGATTGTTTCAAATATATATATATATATGATAAAAATTTAATATATTCTAATAAATAATCTATTTTTTCAGGTAATATTTTTCCAAATCATGAAAATCTATCATTCCTAACATATGGTTGGTACCTAGTTTAAAATAAATAATTTACATAGATTATTATTAGTTAAATGATGGAGGTGTTATGGGTTATTATTAAATATATTAGGAAATGGCTGGTTATTTTAAAGGCGATATTTGTTCATTCTATTAAAGGTATGGAGAGAATGGTTATGAAAATGTTGGTTATTTTTAAAATTGTGATTATTATAATTATTATATTGGAGCTTATACTTAATTGATTTAGTTATATTAGTTAAATTGTGATTGGAATTAAGGATTTTATTACGAAGTTTGAAAATATTAATTTAGTTAAGAATTTCCTAATGATATATTCTATATTGGTTGAATATTGGATGGCATTCCAGGTTAAGCTAAAAATGAAGAGTTTGATTATGGTAAAATTGGAACATAAGGATCAGCAGTTTAATAAGGATTGCATTTAGACATAATTTCTCTACTCTTTTAAAGAGCTCTTTATATGACAGGGTCCATTTCTAAAAAATTTGGTTGATATGGATTTTGAAAATTTTAATTTGATATTCTATATGTATCACTTTCATCTTAATGAGTAAAGGTAGTAGGAACAGTGGCTGCTTATTATTATTAAACAGTTTCTCCTTTTATTACTTGAAATCTTTCTTTTAATTATCTAATTTTATCCAAACCTGCTTAAGAAGTTAATTAAACTTATTAATAATTAGACTCATATTTTGATTAAGTAGCAATTTCAAAATTATTATTGTTTTACAAATTAATAGGTGCAGATTCTAAATTTGCTTAGAAATTAGATGTAACTTATCTGTTAAAAGAATCATTTATAAGGTTATGTTACTCATAAAGTGATTGAGGTTAACTTTCTATAATTTATTCTTATGAGAAATTAGTTTAACTCTTAAAATGTAATGTTGATTTAATAGCTTAATCTTGCATATTTAATGCATATAAATTAGGAGATATTCTACTAGAATCTACATGAGATATTTTATCTAAGATTTCAAGATATGTAGGTCTATGATATGTGTTGAGTTGTAATAAATCTTTTAATAAATGTTTCATTGGATCAGAGTAATTGTACTTTTCAAATGCACTGTTCAATTTTTAATTGGCTAATTCAGAATTAAAAGTAAAATTATTATAGTATTTTTTCACATCCATATTAGTTATGCAAATCAAGAAAATAACACCAAGTATAAATACATTTTATTTTTCTATAGAATATTCTTATTTATCCTTAAACTCTAGATAATGATAATTACATTTTAACGTTCATTTTCTAATACATACAATTGCTCAGGGGAAAGATATTCAACTTCCCTTAATTGTGTAAAGACTTTTTGATAGGCACTTTATTGATTAGCTAAACAACATAATTCCAATAGTTTAACTTCACCATTTAGTTTGATTCTAATATTATTTGGATGCAAGTCATGATATTAAAGATTATTCATTTAAAGATCTTTTAATCCAGAAAGAATAGTTTATGCCAAATACCAAAGTTCTCCTTCATTATAACTATAAAGAATATTTTATAATTTAATACGTTCTATCATTAGCTCTTCGATTTAAGATGTCATCTTATAAACTTTTTTCTAAATATTCTAACCCAACATGCAAAAGATTTATATTACTGCATAAATCCTCAGTTGTTTGTACTTAATAATCCAATATTTTGGTAAAGTATTGATTATTTTATTATTTTCTACATAATATAATTATTTACCTCAATTGAATAATGTTAGCCCTCTTTTCAATATCTGATTGATCATAAAATTTTATAAGTGCCATTTAATCAGTTCGTTTTATCTTATTACTAAATAATTGAATTTATCCATATCCATCATCTTAAGCTACATTAAGAAAATTGTATTCATTTAATATTTCAAAATTTTATTTTGAGCTGTTAGCTCCCATTTATAAAATATTATTATAATTAATAAAAACATTTTTGCTTGGATTTAATTCAATGTGAATATACAAATTATTTAGATTTTAATATTTCATAATTTAAAGATTATTGTTAAGCAAATATCAATTGAAACGAAAAATATAAATTCTTTTAGATATATATACAAATATATAATTAAAATTTAACTCTATTTGTATATGATTAAATTATAATATATTAGTGAATGCTTGAAGCAAATTGTCAATCTACAAATGATTTTAAATATAAATTTTAATATTTTATAAAATCTCCATTTTGATTAGAAAAATAATCATTTTACTCAAATTTATAAATAGTTATAATGATATAAAGTTTAATCGAATAATATTAGAATATAATTTATAGATAATATAAATAGATATATATGATTTAGATATATAAATATATTAACTTGTAAATTTAATACCATAATAATAGAATGATAATTTCAAACAAATATGTAAAGTCATAATATATATTTTTTGTGAACTAAAATTTTTTATTAGTTGTTTATGTCAAAAAGAATCATTATGGTTTTATTAGAGATAATTGTGAATTAATATCTATTTGTTTCTTAGCTAACATTGAATTTATTTAGTGAAATCTTTCTTATATTATAAGTGTTAAAAAACATTATATTTAAAATGATGGATCAATAAATTACAGTATTTAATGTGTTCTTTGCATAAGTTGATTTTATTAGGAGTTTTACGTTTTATAGAAAATTGAGACATGAAAAAAAATAAAAGTTAGTAACAGTTTGGAGAAGAGTCTTTTTAGCAACCTATTTTATTGGGATAATGAAATCATTTTAGAATAGAGTGAAAATTTTTGGGGCCATTAGATAAGATGATCATATGAATATGATAGAAGATGAAGTTTTTAAATCAAATTAGGAAGAGAAAAAAACTTATATGTTTTATCCAGATGAAAATTTTAAAACTTTCTGGAACATGCTATTAATCTTTTTATTACTAGCTACAGCAGTTATTACTCCATTTAAAGTTTGTTTTGTAAAAATTATTGCATTGATTCTAGATCGATTAAGGTAATGAAGGGTTTTGGTTTTGGATTGATATAATATTTGATGTATTATTTTTTGCAGACATTGTAATAAATTTTTTTAGTGCATATTTCGATGAAGAATAAAGAATTATTGATGATTATTAGATGATAGCAAAATAGTATTTAACAGGATGGTTTACAATAGATTTTATAGCAGTTTTACCAATAACATATTTTTTAGACGACAACACAGATGCTCCAGCCTTAAGATATAATAAATTGTTAAGATTAATTAGGTTGCCAAGATTGTATCGATTAGCAAGATTATTAAAAATGTCAAAGACTAATTTAAATATAAAGAATAAAACTTAAACAGCTAGAATCTTATCTTATTTTGGAATAAATGAAGGAATAATCAAAGGTTTAATCTTGTTAGGTAAAATCTTATTAATAAATCACTTAATTGCTTGCTTTTGGTACTTTGTAGCCAAATTTAATAACTTTGAAGGCAATACATGGGTTGCTTAAGCAAATTTGAAGGATTCATCTCTATATAACTAATATATTGCTTCTTTTGAATGGAGCTTATAAACTTTGACTACTGTTGGTTATGGAGATATAAAGGCAACAACAATTGAAGAAAGGGTATTTGCTATAATTTGGATGATATTTGGGACTGGATTCTTTTCATATACATTAGGAAAGTTGTCTTCAATTTTGGAAAATGTAGATAAAAAATGGGTAGATTTTGAGAGAAGAATGCATTTATTTAATGATTTTTCTGTTCGAGTTAAATTACCATATGCTTTGAAATGCAAAGTACATAAATATTATAGAAATAATTATCTAAAGAATGTATATACATCATTAGATCCAAAAAAATTAATATAAGAATTACCATCCTAGTTACGTAATGAATTACTGATGATTTGTTATAAATATTTGATAGATAGTGTATCCTTATTGAAAATAGATAATAATTTTACAGCTACAATTTTGCCACATCTTAATTTTCTTGAAGTTCATCCAGGAGAGATTATATATAGAGAGGATGATCCACCAACTGATATTTATTTCATTGAAAAAGGAAAAGTAAATTTTGTTACTCATGATAAATATACATTAATAACATTATTAGAAGCTTCATTTTTTGGTGAGATTGAAGCATTTGAAGATATCAATAGAGAATATTTTGCTATAGCTAAAGAACCTACCAATTTGTAACAAAATATTAATATATAGATTCTTTTGTTCTTATGAAAATTTTAGAAATTTACTAAAGGAATTTCCATCAGTGGCATCTGAAGTTAAGTTGATATATGATAAAAGGAAATAGAAATACAAAACTTGTCTCTATATGATTGAATTGTAGAGGAAGAGAAACTCAGGATCAGAATCAAAAGATGTAAACAATCAATTAATCTTGTTTTAGGAATTATAAAATAGCACTTAATATTATCTTGGATTGATTGCACAATATGAGGAGGAACAAAATAAATAAAATGTTAAAAAAGGATTGATTTCAAAAAAAAAATAAAGTGTTCTAGACCAATTTTCTTTCAAAAAGAAATAAGAAAAAATGTCAGTATTTTAAACACTTAAATGAATAACTATTAATTATTAAATTTTAATATGATTATTTTAAGAATTCTTAAATTAAGTAAAAGTAATTATCATTTAATATCATGATGATAATCAATTTACTTTTTTGTCAGGCATTAAAAAATAATATCATTATGTAAAATTTGTTATTAATTTATAATTAAGTTAACTAATTATTAAGTTATTTATTTAAATGACAAATTTCTCATAAAAAATTTCTTTAAGATATCAATTAATGGAAAACTATATAAAATGAAGTGGCATATCAAAGTAAATAATTAAATACATAAATTTATAGAGATTGATTTATAGGTTAATAATATTAAATATATATATTTATCTCGAAGTTGAATATTATTAGTATTCATTATTTTTAATTGAAAGCCTCATAGAATTAAAAATTTAAAAATTGATAAATGATATTACTGAGACTCTAGAAGAGTATCAAATGAAAGAAAAGAAAGTTTAGATTATAATACTTTAGATATAGATTAATAATTATTTATTTGTGCTTTTTATTGCAATGAAAGGACCTGTAATTATTATAAATCATATTGTAGTTTCTATGGGGATTTGTGTACAAATCGTTATTCAGTTTCAGAAGTAAGACAGTAATGTTTCTATATTAGAGCCTTCTTTTAAACTTTTACAAAGTCCATTTAGTTTAAATAAGGATGATTTAATAAAAAAGTCTGTCAATATTCCAGATCATAAGTTTGACTTCCAACCCTTTATCTAACCTGATGCTACATTCTTAGTGAATTAATAAAATATTTAAAACTTGCGTTTATTGCAAAAAGAATTTGCTTCAGATCCTCAAAATCCTGAGAAGGCATTCAAGTATATTAGACAATTGAATCGGATGTAATTATATGATGAGGCACTTCGTATATTTAAATAAACAGGTATAATTAATATTTTAACAGTAGATGACTTTCGAGAAAATGCTACTTAAAAATAACATCAATAATTATAAGAACAATATGGTATTGCAGTAACAAATTTGAAGTCTAATTAATATGGAGACAAGCGTAAATCATTAATGCTTCCTGGAATGATCTAATTATTGATAACAGCAGCTATTCTTTATTAAATGATGTATTTCTTCTAACCTGGTCAGTCAAAATCTAAAAATGAAAAAAATTAAAAAGATGTTCCTGAACAAGGAGCTGGTAGAATGGATCGTTTTTATAACATTCTTAGAAATAATTAAACAATATAAGAAGAAAGAAATATTCCTACACGTTTTAATGATGTATTAGGAATAGATGAATTTAAAGAAGAATTAGAAGAAATAGTGGAATTCTTAAAACATCCTAAAAAATATACTGATTCAGGTGCAAAGTTACCAAAAGGAATTTTACTTGTAGGTCCTCCAGGAACAGGTAAAACATTATTAGCAAGAGCTTTGGCTGGAGAAGCAGGATGTGCATTTTTTTATAAATCAGGATCAGAATTTGATGAAATGTTTGTTGGAGTAGGAGCTTCACGTGTTAGAGAAATTTTTAAAGCTGCAAGACAAAAGGCTCCAGCAATAATCTTTATAGATGAAATAGATAGTATTGGAGGTAGAAGGAGAGCATAGGATCCTGGTTATTCTAGAGATACTATAAACTAAATTTTGACAGAAATGGATGGATTTAAATAAAGTGAAAGTGTAATTGTGATTGGGGCAACCAATTTTGAATAGGTATAATTATAGTATAGAATTAAAGGTACTTGATCCAGCATTGAAGAGACCAGGAAGATTTGATAAAATGATTCATGTACCATTACCAGATGTCAAAGGTAGGGAATAGATATTTTCATATTATTTATAAAAGATTAAATACGATATTTAAAAAGTATTGCCATCTAATTTGGCAAGACAGACTAGTGGCTTTAGTGGAGCTGATATTTAGAATATGGTGAATGTAGCAATTTTAAATGCAATTAAATATGATAGATAGATAGCAACAACTGAAGACTTTGAATTTGCAATAGACAGAATAGCTATGGGAGTAGGTAGAAAGAATATGCATGTTAGTGATAAGGAGAAGTTAATGACTGCTTATCATGAAGGTGGACATGCCTTAACCAGTTTATTAACTGAAGGAGCCATGCCTCTTCACAAAGTTACAATTCTTCCAAGAGGTGGAGCTTTAGGATTTGTATTTATTAATCTTTATTCGATTTAGACTTCAATGCTTCCTGAGAAGGATCAACTAAATTATACAAGAAAAGGAATCATTGCATCAATTGATGTAGCTATGGGTGGTAGAGCAGCTGAAGATTTATTTTTGGGAAAAGATGATATTACAAGTGGATGTAGTAATGATTTGGCCAAGGCTACTGATCTTGCTTATATGTTTGTTAAACAATTAGGAATGGATGATAAAATATCATTAATTTCAATTTAAAGTGATAGAGTGAAAACTAGTGATTAATTCGATTATATGGTTGATATGGAAGTTAAAAAAATATTGGAGGTATCTTTTATTTAATAATTCTTTAGGAATCTTATAATAGAGTTAAAAATTTGTTGAAACTTAATGAATCTAAACTTAAAGACTTAGCTACTGAATTAGTAAAGAGAGAGACACTTTCAGCTGAAGAGATCAAAAAATTGTTATAAATTAAGTGAATATAATTAAAGTGATTATACATTTTATATAACAATTTGTAAGAATAATTTATTTATTTAAATCATTGGTCATGAAAAGTGAAGCCGATACATCAACTGAAGGCTCCTAGATCTTAGATTCATTATATAGAAATGAAGAAAAGATGGCTTAACACTTTCATTGATGGTAGGATGTGATCAAGATCTATCACCAAGATTTAGACATTTATCTGTGTTTTTCACTGCTGGAATGGCTGTTTTAACTAATCTTGTTAATGGAACTACTTGTAAAGCTTTGGTGAATTATTTAAACATGATAGAAAATCCAGTGATTAAAAAGAGAGTCTATAAACGCTATTTAACTGATATGATTGTTAATTAAGAAGATGCAATAAAAGAATTAGAAGAGGATGAACATTTTGCTATGGCTGATTGGAATCAAGTTAAATCACTTGTAGGATCACAATAGTTTTTATAGGAAGTAGTTCAATTAGAAAATGAAATTAAATAAATTTAAGGTGGAAATATGTTTTGGGAATAATTATTCAATGGCTTTACAAGTTTTAGTAGTATCAAGTACTTCTTTAAAAAGTACTTACATTACAAGAACATATGGCTATGAATAAGAGTTCTGTTAAATTGATTATGGATGAAATTAATAAAGATGAACTCTATTTAGCTACTTTAAATGATACATTCCCTGAAGTCATTAGAGCTATATAACAAAAAGAGCTTCACATACTGTTCTAATGCATCAAAGACATCATCTTGAAGAAAATTAGAAGAATGATCTTGTAGATGACAAAGAATTCAATCAATTAAAAAGTAATATTGATACTTGTCTTGTATAACTTGAAAATCATGTCTTTGATTGGTAAATTCCAACATTTCATTCTTTTGCTATGGAATTTCTTGTTTTTACAGGTGTTCCTAAAGAAGAATTAGATGCAATAATTAAGTCAACTTATGAGAAAAGATATCAAATTGATGAAATTATTTATGAAAAAGGAATGACTTGCCAAAATATATATATTGTCTAAAAAGGAAATGTTATTGATGAAGTTGGATCTCATTTAATGAAAAAAGGATTAGGATGATTATTATCTTATGCCAATCTTATTGGAGATGGTAAATGCATGACTACTGCTAAAGCATCATCTGAAACTGTATTACATTCTTTAAATTTAAATGTACTGAAGTCTTTGATGTAGAAATTAGAAGCTTTTGAATAGAAAATTTATGTTAACTCAATAGATTAAATTATTTTTATATTATTTAGAATATCTTATTAAATTATATGAATCCAAAGCTGGCCCATTAGGTTAAATGGAATAAAAACGTTTAGGAACATTCCTTAGACAAAGGGCATAATTTAAAAAGTTCGATGTCCAATCAAAATTTGAATTCATGTTTGATGGTTATATAGTTAAAGGAGAAATTTAAAGTTGTATTCAAGATGAGAATGATGGAGTAAAACGATACAATGATTATTGGTAATAATAATATATAATTTAGTTATGTACAACCTAGAGAAAATGATTTTAATGTCACAAAAACACTCATCTGTTTGGTTTTTAATGATGCAATTGATGTGATAAAGCAGGATAGATTGGAATAATTAATCATAAAGAAATTATAGATCAACGTTCTCAAGAATAAAAATTCAATTATAATATTTATAACAAGAATTATGAACATAAAAGTTGCATATATATATTTTATTATTAAAAATTGTTAATCTTTATTAAATTGACTTAAGCAATATAAAAACAAACTATAATTCCTTCGAAAAATCATATTTTTATTAAATGTCATCTGATGATTTGAGTGGTCAAGGTGAAAATTATGAATCAATACAAAGAGATTCTTTATGGAGAGATGAACATCAGATGGAAGAATCTGCTTAACTTATACATTTTCTAGTTTTAGGACTAATATGTGGACTTATTCTGAGAGAATTGAATAAAAAGACCAAGTATACAATTTAATCATAATATAAGTATCCCATACTCTCCTATGATACTGGCTCTTGGTTTGGCCATTGGTCTTTCATAAGAATATTTAGGAAAAATAGGAAATAGTGCATATATATTATCAAAAATGCATCCTCATCTAATTGTCTTCATTTTTATTCCAGTTCTACTTTTTGAATCAGCATTTAATTGTGACTGGTACACTTTTAAGTACTAAATTATAAATATTTTGCTTTTGGCAGGTCCAGGATGTGGATGGGTATTATTATATAGAATATATTAAGGGGGCTATTTTATTGGGAGCTTGCTTTAAACTAATACTACAATATGATGATAATGATATGAATTGGTATGAGGCATTCACTTTGGGATCAGTTTTATCAGCTACAGATCCTGTGGCTGTAGTTGCACTCTTGAAAGAATTAGGAGCAAATCCAGCTTTTAACCATTTGATTGAAGGGTATGAATTAGGATGTTATAGGTTAGAGAAGCATTGCTTAATGATGGAGTTGCAATGGTGTTATTTAATGTTTTTAACAATATATCAAAAGCTTCGAGTGGAAAGGGTGAAGCCGTTAATGGAGGTGATATCGTCTTAACTTTCCTTAGAACATCATTCTTAGGACCAATAATGGGTTTAGTTTTAGGGTTACTGGTTGCTTTATGGACTAAAAGAATATTAGGTGATGATATTGAAGTAACTTGGTTGACATTTGTTTTTACATATTTTACATTTTATTGGGCAGAATTTGAATTTTTTGAAACAAGTGGACTTTTAGCTGTAGTTGGTTTAGGTTTATTCTGGTGTGCCAATGCAAAGACAAGAATAAGGGCATCAGTTGAACATTCAGTTCATGCAGTTTGGGGATTTGTCTAATATAGTTGTGACACACTAGTCTTTTTATTGGTAGGGATAATAGTTGGTATAGAAATAATGGAAGAGAAATTGATAGTGAGTTCAGATTATTATAAAATGATTGGATTCTATTTCTTAATGATTTTGGCTAGATTTTTAATGGTTTTAACATTCTATCCATTCCTTAAATGTATTATTAATTATTATGTTTAGGTTTTGGTTATCCAATATCAAAGTCTGAATTGATTGTTTTAGTTTATGGAGGATTGAGAGGAGGATTGGGACTAACGCTTTCGTTAATGGTTGGATGTGATGAAGATCTACCTGCTCGTTTTAGACATTTAGCTGTTTTTTATGCTGCAGCTATGGCTTTAATAACCAATATGATTAATGGAACTACTTGTAAGACGTTAGTAAAATGCGTTAAAATGATTGATGAACCTATTGTTAAAAAGAAGGTGTATAAGAAATATTTAGAGGAGTTGATTGTTATTCAATAGGATTTAGTCAAAGAATTGGAGACTGATGAATTCTATAACATGACTGATTGGGCTACTGTTAGTAATCTAATAGGACAGTAGGATTTTATAGAAAAAATTGATAAAGTTGAACAGGATATTAAACATATAATTTAAAAGAAGGGATTTTAAGATATGATCTATGACGGATTGCCAAATCAAGATATTTTTGGAGAAGTCAGATATAGAGTTTATAGAATTCTTAAAGGATTATATTATCATAAATATGAAGAAGGTCTTTGTGAAGAATAAACTGTTAAAATGTTGGTAGAGTCTAGTGATATTGGATTAGATAAATTAAATGATAATCTTGAAATTTGGGATGAATTATATAAGAATTTTATGAATCTATGCAGTGTCAATTTCTTTTTCAAGGTGAAACAGAAGTTTTTAATCGGATATTTTGCCAGGGAATACTTAATCAGACATTTAGGACTTGTGTATGATGTTACATCTTCATTTATTATTTGTGCAGAAGAAGCATTGAAATTAGCAAACAATTTTCCTATGAATAAAGAAGCTATTTCTATTATCCAAGAAGAATTAAAAAAAGATATTGAAAAGGCACAGGCTTACTTTGGTACTTTAAATGGAAATTTCCCTGAAATTGTGAGAGTACTTTAAACCAAAAAAGCTTCCTTTTCAATATTAACTCATTCCATAGAGCATATATCATCTACTTAACGTAGAGGTCTAATTGATGATAAGGAATATAAAATCTTAATAAAGGATATTAACATGAAACTTGTCAAATTAGAAAGTCATTCATATGATATGAGTTTGCCCTCCTTCCATGTTATTGCTATGCAATTCCCTATATTTTAGGAAATATCTTTGACAGATCTAGATATAATCAAAAAAGTAGCAGTAGAAAGAAAATATGCATTGGGATAAGTTATATATTCAAAAGGAGATGAATGCAATGAAGTATATATTATAATGAGAGGCTATGTTGTTAATGAATATAATGGAATTCTCATTACTAAAGGATTAGGATCTTTGATAACTCATTAAAGTCTCATTGTTGATGGTAATCATATGAGTACAGCAAAGGCAGCTGTTGAATCTCTATTATATGCTTTACCAACAAAAGTTATCAAAGAAATTATGATCAGAAATAAAGATTTTGAATTCAAGGTATATCTACATTCAATAGGTATTTATTATTTTGATTTTATTAATAGAATATATCAGAAAATGGTATGAAAATTAAGTTGGTCCTCTTGCTTAAATGGAATTGAAGAGATTGAATGAACTCCTTAGAAATAAATCAAGATTAATCAAACTTACTACATTATCTTAAACTGAATTCATTAATGGAGGTTTCTTGTTTTCTGGAGAGTTACGTGATCCTAAAAATAACGTATATAATAAATATGAGTAAGGCTCTATATATATATCCTTTAAGTTATATTGCTCCAACAGAAGGGTTATTTACTGCATCTAATAATTCAACATGTTTTGTTTTTGATGAATAAATTGAAGTGCTTCAGTCAAAACGAATGAAGGAATTGAAATTAGATAGTCAAAGAGATCAAGAAATTCATGAAAAATATTCAGAAATTAAGAGAAATTCAATGATGGAGTTGAGCAAAATAAATATTACATGAAAGATGATATTAAGTTTATTTATTTTATTTTAATTCAATAATAAAAACTTAGTATTAAGATATTAATTTTATATCAAAATCAGAATCATTTAACTATTCACATAGGATTTCTTATTTATAATAAATATTGCATGATAGCTTTTATTCTACATAGTTTAAAATTGAATACTTAAGCAAATCATTATTTGGGATTAATGAAAATAGCAATCTAGTTTTTATTATTGATTGAATTAAATTCCTTATCAAAGGTATCCATATAAAAAAATAAACAAAAAGCATTAACAAATTAAATACAGTAAATAAGGATACTTTAGTCAATTAATTAACTGAAAAATCATTAGATATTGATTCAATTAATTTATCTCCTAAGTATTAGAAAGAATCTTTAAAATAAGTTAATTAAGTCTTCCTAATATTTGTAAAATATATTGGATTTTTAAGTGCTTATTCCAAATATTTAATATATTTAATGGTTGCCATAGATAATCCTTAATTTATTATTCCATCATTAAAACTTTCGCATTCATTTAATGAAACACTTGAATCAATGTCTTTAATCAAATTACAAGGATTTAAAATAAAGATTTGCTCAAATATACCAATATAACCAATATCTAATACATTTGAGTTTTCAGAATGCTATTTGTGAATATCTGATACCATGTTCTTTAAAATTTGTATATAATCTTAAGAGTTGAAATTACCAAAATTAATAAGAAAATCATTGTTTACATATTTCTATTTAAAAGAATTATCTCCAAATCTTAAATATGATTCTATAATTGAAGTTAAATTTAAAACTGGTAAGATAGCATTATATCTTGAGTCAAGAGTCTTTTATAATTATTAAATTATACATTATTGTCAATTATAAGATAAATAAAGTATGCCTAAAATATTGCAATAATAAATATTATGGATATTAGTATATTCCTTAAAATTGTATGACTATTTTCAAATTTTTTCCTCTTCTTTTTAATTAGAAATTAAGCCTCATCATTATCATTTGTCTTCAAAGAATCCTAAGCACCTTCTTCTTGATATTAGATTGGCTTCCTCAATTCTTCTTCATAATCTAAATTCTAATCATTAAAATATTAAATTATACTTCTTCATCTTCTTTACTTTAAATAAGTTATAAAAAGTATTCATAATTTTTCTTCAAATTAATTATTTATTACTCCTATACCTATAATAATAGAACTAGGATACTATCTCTAAGATTTTTTATTTTCAATATCAAAATTGAACATGCAACATAACTAAAATTAATAGGTGTAATATATATTACATTATAAATAATATAAGGGTAACTAAAATTAAAATTATTTGAACATTTTATGATTTCTCCTCTAATACTGTCACCATGTAATAGTAATAATAGAATTAAGCAACATAATTATGATAGACTATTGAATTAAAAGAATTAGTTTCAAAATAATTGAGATCAACATTATTATCTGTGTATGATGAAAGGTCTTATTGTGATAATGAAAGGGCTTTGACTAAAGTTTATTCTATTGCTTCATTAAAAGTATAATTGATAACTACATTTGATTAATTCATTTCTATAGCAGAATCTTCATATTCTTATTAGTAAGAGATATATTAAGGAGCTAAATCAAAACTGGCTTAACTTAATTTTGATTATAAATTAGTAATCTCATTTATGATCTTTATGTTGGCTTCTTTTAATTCATCAAAATTATAATTTGATGTCAAATTTTCATATTTTAAATTCATAAACTTTAATTCTTATATATAAGATTGTACAATAAGAATTTTTGATAATCTTTAATTACTTTAATAAAATAGATCCAATCCATTTTTTATTTTATCTTAATAGTTTAGATCAAAAAAAAATTGCAAATAACCAAGTGTTAGTAAACCAACAATTAAAATTGATATAAGATACCTTAAAGAATTAAGAAATTATGGTATAATAGAACTCTTTATCATTGATGTTAATGAAGATTTAGTCTTTAAAAAGATATAATCTGATTATATTACACTATCTGAATCTTTAGTTTCTTATTTAATATTTTCTAATTCATTTTATTCACTTTCAGAAATTTCTTCTTCTGAAAGTCCTTCAACATCAATGAGCATACCATTTATTAATCTAACAGTTTTTATACCATTACTTATACTAGTTGATTTTTTTGTTTATTTTCTATTTACTTATCTTAATTATTAATCTTCTTAAGATGAAACTACAGAACTAGTATCATAACTGATTTTATGTAAAGTTTACATATAATTTTAATAAGATCCAAAATAAGTATCTAATTATGAATTAAATTTAAAATTAAATTTATAAAAATTATCTACCATAGTATTATGTATAGTTGGTATTGATGGTGGAGTGATTTTCTCAAATTTAAAAACATAACCAATTAATCCAGCATTTGGTAGATCAATATAGATTTCTTAAATTTAACATTACAATTTAAGAGATTCATCCATAACACAATCATCTAAAAGAGTACTATCCATTCCTGAAGATTTAATAGATGATGATCTTTAAGGATTTAATTAATTTGAATTAATGTTAAAAGAAATGATTGAATTCTTTTTACCTAATATTTCAGGTATTCTACTCATAATATCAGGAAAAAGATCTTTAATATTTTTATTACTTGCTTTAATCATTTAAATATCTAAACGTAAAAGTTTTATACAAGCACAATTAATTTCTTTTATTATTCCATCAGTATTACATATCAAATAACAAATTGGTTTATAAACTAATTCTATTCCTATTTTCCCTATTAAGAATACCTCTTAATTTTAAGTCATTAATTATTTTATTTATAATGAACATTATTAAATATATCCTTATTTATTTTTTATGAAAATGACTTTTTCAACCTTTGATTTTTATATATCAGTGATACGTTTTAAATAATTATCAATCAATTAATCATGATAATTTATATAACTAAAATTAATTAAAATCAATACATTTATGGTTGAATAACTGATAATTTTCTTTCAATTAAATCACTTTTTGAAAATCCTAAAAAACTACAAGATGCTATATTCACATCTTTTATTATACCAAAATTATTTTATTCAGTATTTAAAATAATTATTGGAGATGATTCAATAGATGCCTATTCTAAATTAATAAGATCATTTATTTAAAGTTTAATAAATTTATCTTACTTCATCAATGTCATATTACCTTCATATTCATCACTAAGAACAAAAAAGAAGTATTTACTCATCATTTTGAATAAAGTTGGTGAATATACATTCTATTATTAAACCTTTTACCATTCTTTATCAATGAATTTTTTTAATCTTAATATTTTAAATCCAACACTATCTATTTTAGCAAGATCTGGCTTTTCATCTTCCAAAGCAGCCAGAAATTCTAATTGCAAAATACATTAGGCTTCTAATTTTTAATTTAAAGATATTTAGATATTTTAATTATTGATAAAATTGTTAGTATCTAATTTAGTAACATCATTTTCAACTTAAACATCTTCAATAAGTTTCTTATATCTATAAATAATAAATTATTAATCTATTGGGATTGAATTATTTTCTGCTTAAGATAATTCAATAAATGCTAATTATGGAGATTTAATTTCATCAATTAAAAAAAAAGAATAATAAAGACGTAAATCTATATTTAAAGGTTACATTTTGATTCCAAATGTAAGCATTTAAATAATTAATTCATTAATAATAATTTTATTTTCTATTTGTCTATTTTAATGTTTATTTTAAATTTATCTCAATAATTATTTATTCTTCATTATACAATCTAATCTTGGACATGTTTATTCATGTATTTCTAAGAATGCATCTAATAATAATTAAGAATGTTAATCCTTTATTGATTTCTCATTTAATGTTAGAAGATATCCACATAAGGATATCAATTCATTAGGTTATTATGCTTAATTAAGATTAGAAAATAATAAATCTATTTCCTAATCTTATTATTTGAATATTATTCCTATTAGTATTGGTATTCCTAAGGCATAACCTAAAAGAGAATTCTAAAAATAAGGTCCTTCTAAGAAAAAGCAAAAATTGATCATTAAAGTAGTCCAACAATTAATTGCTGTTATCACATTCCATAATTTCTACACATATTAATTATAGAATGGTGCAGAATATTTTATTTGATAAAAAAAGTGTAGACTTAATACAAACATTGTCAAAATTATGATTATACTATAGGCAGGTGTTTCTACTAATTAATAAACCATAGTTGATAATGTTATGTATATATGAAATAAAGAAAATTATCTACCAGATCTTTATGCAAATACATCTGTATTTGATTTTTTTGCTTCAAATAAGAATAGGGTAAATGTATTTATTTGAATCTAGAATAATAATATAATAAAGATTGATAACACTGCATGAATTGTATGTTCATCTGACCAACATATTATATTTGTTTAATAAACTAATACACTTATACCATTTGAATTGTTTGTACATGCTAATAACTATTAAATTATGTTAATAATAAATACTCCAAAGAAGATTTAATTTATAGGAAAAAATAAGATTGTAATCATTAATTTTATACTTATTCTAACAACCAACACTATCCAATTTGTACTATTTTTTCTATTTTATTAATTCACTAATAAAGTTAATCCTAACATAATTAAGACAATCAATCCAGAAAATGAATAAAACAAATATAAAAATACTGAAAAACCTTGATCTTTTACATGCAACAATATTTCAAAATAACTGAAATATATAACATTTCTATACCTTAATATTTTATTGATTACATCAGTTACCTAATTATTTTTCCAAATGTACTTAATTTTAAGAGCAAAAGGAATATAAAGTAATTAGAGCAACTAAATTGTTGACAACAACACAGTTTAAGTAAATGTTTATTCTTGTTCTTTTAAAATCAAGCAAAACACTCTATCATTAAATAATCACTTACTTAAATAGGGAAGTCTTGATTTCTTTGAAAAGTGTCATCAGGTAAATTTAATCAGTCTTTGAAGAGGATGTCATACAATTATATATAAATTATATAATGTAAATTAAAAACAATTATTGAACAAACTTGAGAATAACTAAAACAACTTCAGAATGTCAATACTCTAAATTATATATAACAAATATCATATAAAAATAAGATTTATTATTTCATTTCTTAATTCCATCATTCAAATCATCAAATGTTTATTCATATAGCTTAATCTATATTTATAATTTAAAATATAGATGTGTAATATACATTTTGAAATCCTCTCCTACATACAAAGATAATTCTTATAATTCACTTATCAACATAATGTTAGTATTTTTATTGATTATACACAATATTAAACTATCTAAAATCTTATATGTAATTAAGATTCACATAATTATTATTATACTATATTTAAACAGATCTCATTCCATTATATTTAACTTATATTGCTTAAATCTAATGATTCTCTTTTTCTAATTATTCAATATCCTATTAAATTATATAAGTAGATTTTCAATATAATTTTAAATTTAAGTTAATAGTGCGCCAAACTATTCAAAGAAATGAATCAATCATCTCCAAAAGCAGAAAGACGGCATACATCTATTTATCTACATACTTTACCTGAACCTTCAAATAGTTCAATATTCAAAATTGATTTTGGCAAAGAGAATATTCCAATATAAAAAATGACATGGGATTAATATTCATTATCTCATTAACAATCAACTATTTCATAAAAGAAAAAGCCAACTTAAAAGTATGTAGAATTATAGTCATAAACTGATACTAACATTAAATTCAAATTTCCTTTATATACAGATCGACAACTTGGAATCAAACCAGAATATTAAAATCTTTTACAAGAAGTATATGATAATGATGATGATATTAATACAAGAGAAAGTGTAATGAACTTTTTTATAGATGTTTGCAAAAGAGATTTAGTATAAGGAATAATTGAAAATCAATAAATTAAAGATTAACAAGGGTACTTATATATTCTGTTATAGTTTGAAATCCAATCCTAAATTTTTCAGGTTTTAAATAAAGATTAAGTAAACAATATGAATCTATACACTAGTAAACAGAATGATATTTATTCCATTTTTATCAATCTGTTTATTTTCAATTTAATTTAAAAGTAATTACTAATTCTTAATGTTATTTTAATATTTAATTTAAAATAGATTCATTTTCAAATAGAGATATATTATTTCATTAATAAAATTATTAGAATTACGAATAAATTTATTGAAAATTGAAAAAAATTAAAATTGTCTTTTATTGATTCTTAAATTATTGCAAAGATATTCTGTATTTTAAATAATTTTGATATCATTTAATCTTGATCTCTTTAATATTTATTTTTTAAATATACTCATGAACTCAATACTCATCTTATATTTTTTAATAAAAAAATATAGAATAGATTTAGAGGATTCATAATTATTAAATAACAAATCTGAAATACTTTTTCAAGATTTCCATATATTTAAAAGTTTACTTAAGTAATTATATATTTATTTATAAAATATGATTCTTTAAATTAATTAAGGCATAGTAATTAAATAATAATATAGGAAGGAATTTATTTGAATTTTGTAAATTTTTAATTATCATTTGAACTCTTTTGGATCTAATAATTAATGGTTATTAATGACATTAAAACTCTCAATATATAACATTTTAATATGTTATGATAGAAAATTAATAAATAATTTTTCAATATTTAAATACACTATATGAATTGATTATAAAATAATTGGGGTTTTTTATATAAATTATTTTACATTAATAATTACACAAGTTTTTGAATTAATAATTTATTAGTGTGAGATATAATAATAATAATAGTTATGAGATAAAAATGAGTATAATAAAGTTAAATCATTCACATTAACATTAATTACATATTTGGTATTTTTGAACATTCAATATTGTCTTATTTTCTGGAATTATTTTTAATAAAATTGATTAAATTAGATTTTAAATAATAAATCTTAATAAATGGTGTATAAATATTAAACAATGAAAAAGCAAAATAAATTAAGAGTAAGAGTTTTAAAATGAATAATTATATAATAAATAAAATTTATAATAATTTAATTTATTATCAAATGATTTAACTTCATTAGGATTTATTACAGCATATAATAATCTATAATATTAATAAAAAATGAATCAATTAGATGATTTTGATCCAATTCCCTTCTAATAATCTTCCAGTCAAAATGTAAATTTTGAGATTGAAGGAAATGTGAAGAATATTTAAACCTCTGCAAATCAGAATAGAAAGATTAAAGAAAATACAAAAAATACTTATATCAAAAAAATTAGTTCATTAATGAAATTATCTCCAACATAAGAAAAAATTGAAGAGAAAGCAATGTATATAATTAGAATAATTACAAAGGCCAGAAAAAAAATTATTAATGAAACCTTTTTAGAGTCAATAATAATTCAATTATGTCTCTTAAACAGAAAAGGAAGATAAATTAGCAAAGAATAGAGAATCAGCTAGAAATAGTAGAAAAAGAAAGAAAATTTATCTTGAATTACTTGAAAATAAAGTAACTAAATTATCAGAATAATTGGATCTATTTAAAGATGTTAATGATAAAACTTATAGTTTGGCATAAAATTTATAAATTAAATTAACACAAGTAAGTAATTCAAATATATTCTTAGAAAAAAGAACAAGATTAAACTAAATGCATTTTATTTAATAATCTTTAAACATCATTGTAAAATAATGCATCAGAAGCAAATGTTGATTCGATTATAGATTCTTTAAATGTAAATTATTTGTTTTATTTAGAAAAAATTTGGTTCAGCATCTTAAGAAAGATAATTTTTAATTGATCATTATGCAAGATAAATAAATGAAAATTGTTTAGCTCCTTTTTGCAATTATATCATTTAAATAGCTAAGAAATAAGATGATATTTTCTGTTAAAATGAATAGTAAAATTGTAATAATATATTTATAGAAATATGAATCTTAATTTATTAACTTAATTGAAATTAGCAGATAAATAAAAGTAAATACTTTTAAAAAAATAATAAAAGTTAGCCAAACATTATCAAGATATATCTAAGTATATTTAATTTAATAAATTAGTTCTGTTAATTAAATTATGGATACAAAATCTTTAATTTAAAAAGAACTTGCATCATTTGATTCAACTCTTGATTAATTGAGAACTGAATTAAGACCATCATAAGTTGCAAAATTACTTTTAGCAATAGAAAAGAAAGACATGTAAAATCATTTTAAAGAATCATTTGAGAAATTCTTTGGTCATGAAATAGAAGAGGATGACTCTTTAGATTTATATTAATTTATGACTGAAAGAAATTAATGTAATTCTCTTGGAATTGATATCTAAAATACTTATGATGTTTTTAGAGCATCTCATGACTTTCTTTTTGGTAAAAATGAAGAATTAGATATTAATTAAATAAATGGTAAAGATATTTGAAGTATTATAAAAACTTTTAAATTTAATTAAAATTTTAATCATTCCTTATAATCTAATAATTCTTTATAAGCTTCTTTAAAATAACACATAGGAAATCGTTAACTTAATTTAAAGTAAATAGCTGAACTGTATGGAAATACAGAATTCTAAGAATTTGTACTAGACATTGATGGTGATCTTTACAATTATTGACCATTGTGGTTTTCATAAAATTATTCAGACTATATTTATATATTAATTTTACATCATATTATAAAATTTCTAAAAAATAGGATTTGTCCATTTCATCTAATACAATTTTCATGTTGTTAGGGTTTCTGAACATACAACATAATAAAGTAGGGAATAGTATATTCTTTAACATTTTATCAACATAAAATTGTGAAGGCATTTACAATAAGTTATGTAATACAGATATCTTTTTCATTGATCCTACAAGTGAATTTTGATTATTTTAATTTAATACACAATAATACCCAATTAAAAGAATTAATTCATTTAATAAATCTTTTAAATCCTAACTTTACTCAAGATTGTATTTACAATATGTTACAAGCCTTTAGATTATCATATGAACTTCTTATTTATTAGAATATTTATTCATAGTTTCTTACAATACTATAATATTTAATCTTGCAATATTATTTAAAGTCTTGATTCCTACCATAAAAAAACTAATAATTGTTTATGGAAGTAATTTATTTGTTGTAAAACAAATCTCTTCGCCTACAACCATTTAACTAATTAATTAGATTAATCCGAATAATTCTGTTTCTTTAATTACAAATTTAAGATGTTCTTCAAAACTTTTGGATATTCTTTTACCCTCTTCATCAAATAATGATTTATTCTATGTCCTATCATTTTTATTAAAATTACTCAAATCCATGATAATTTGTTGCAGCTTCTATAAATGCAACACTCTTAACTAATGCAACAGGGATTTTACCTTCAGAATTTATGTAATCTTTTTCAAATGATAGAAATCTTAATTTCATTTTATTAAATAATCCACAACAATACATATATTCCAATGTATCTTCTTATATTTCCTAAATATTTAAATCAGAAAGTGGATCTGTAGGTAATTTATGTTTAATAAGTAAACTAAATATTTAAAAACATTAAGCAACAAATTGATAACTATATATAAATTTAGTTGGCTTTGATGCTAAAAAGTTATACATAAAATCAATAATAGGTAATAATTTATTACTTGCCAACATATAAGTTCTATTATTGTATACACTACAAAATTGATATACTATTTCTGTTGCCTATATAATAATTAAATAATTTATACCACTCCAATAATTTTAAGATATTAAGTATATTCATTTTTATGACAAGATGATATCTTTTTGAAAACTTCAATAACAATTTAAATAAATTTCATTTATCTAAGATTAATTAAATCTGTTTCTTGATTGACTAATTTTAATAATTCTTTCATTTATTATTGAATTTGATATAAATCTTTAATTTAATAGTTCAACAATTTATCTAAATCATTAGATAATTTCTAAATTCTTTATCTATTATAACTATTACCTGGTTCTTTATAACAATAAATATTCATATTTTCTAATTGTAGACTTTTTTATTATATTTTTTATTTAATTTTTTAACATCTTTTTCTAATTGATTAGAATCTATTTTATGATATCTCATCTTTAGATCCTTTTACAATTAAAATATCATTTTATGTAGTTGTTAGATTATAATATTATTTTGTTTATTTATGTGATTTTGATTATATATGTTTATTGTCATCTTCATTTTCTATAATACTATTACAAATTTAACAAAGTTTGAAAAATTATGGTTCTTCTTCTTTATCTTTTTTTGGAGTTACATTTGTACTTGAATTATCTTCATTTTTAAATGTGGGTGATAAAGGTTATTATTATTATAGAATTTATTGTAAAAGATATGAATTATCATCTTATTTAGAACGAATTAAAATAGGAAATATTATAGATTTCTTAATTATAGGTACAGATTATTCTCTAAAAGTTTTATATGGCATAATTTTTTTTTATTTTTACTTTTTCTTATTTTCTTTTATTTCAACTTCTTTTTATTTTTATAATTTAAAATATACTATTTGATCACTCTCTAATGCTTATAAAGAATCTGATAATGATTTACATTATCGTTTTTTCTCTACTTCTAAATCTAATGATGCATCATCTGATATAGATTAATCTAATAATATTTTTAATTCATCTTTTCTTTTAATCTTTTAAACATCCTTTTTCACCTTCTTAACTTGAATATCTTTTTTTTCTTATTTCTTTAATAATTTTTATAGTTTTTCATCTTCATTTTCCTTCTTCTTTCTCCTTACTTCCTCATCTTTTTTATTTTTTTATTATTATTTCTCCAACATAAGTTTTTCTATATCCTTTTTTCTCTCTTAAGATTCTTATAATTTTTCATCAAATTCTATCTTTTTATTCTAAGCCTCAAGTTTTTAAATAAATTATGCTTCCCTCGCTTTATCTGATTCTAACTTTGCTCTCTATTTTTTCTCCTCTAATCCCTTTTAATATCTCTAGTTCAATTATTAGATAAACATACATAGGTGGCTTCCTCATATTTCTTGAACATTTAATCTAATGAACACTACTTTCTTTTATCACTTTATTCAAATTAATTCATATAAAAGAAATTATTAAAATATATATTATAAACATTTAAAAATTGAATTACTAACATGTATTTAATTATAAACAAAATTTATACATATATATATATACTAATATCAATTATTTTCATTCAGCATATATATAACCAAATTATATTCTTTAGTATTTTAATAACCTTTCAAAGAGCCAATTCTTCTATCCTCTAAATTTTTTGTTGTACCATATGAAAATCTTAGTTCACAAGAAGGATCCTCTTCATCAGTATTGTTGAGAGCTATGTCTCTATTAGGAGAAAATCCAAAAGATTTTGATGAAAACCAATACCAATAGATTTCACCATTCTTGCTTTTACGAGCACTATAAGCATTCTATGTTAATGAAAATATTTCGCTTGCTAAATCACATCCAATCAATTTCAAATTTAAATTTAATTTAGCTCCAATACAAACAATCTAATCTTTCTTATCCTAAAAAACTTTAAGTAATATTTATTCATATGAATAATTAGTAAAAGGTTCACTAAATGAATTTTCATATAATAAAGTAAAGTTTTGAAATTCCTAAACACTACGATTTTCAAGTATTTCACTAATAAGCCATGATTAATTAGTCTAATTTTTTGATACTGATTTTTAATCTTAAATTTTTTCAATTATTTATTTTAAATCTGATTCAGATTCTAAATCATAAGAAGTTGAATAAAATAAATGAGGATACTCCTTATTTAGATAAAGAAAAATCAAAAATAAGAGAGGTACATAAAACCATAATAATACTTCAATAAATGTATTACGTTTATTAGTTATTTATTGTGTTTTTAATTAATTCTAAATATAATTAAAACATGATTACAATTAATAATAATTATTTTTGATATTCATCTTATAGTTTTTATATTTGATTCTTAAGTCTAATAATTAATGTTATATAAATTACATATTAAATTATTAAAGAGTTACAATTTGACAACTTTCTAAAATTTAATCTACATTTCCCTATAGTTTAAGTTCTTTCTCAGTTATTTCTTTTTCATATTGTTCAATGTCTTCATTAAATAATTTGAGTAATTTGCATTATTATTAATTAGAATAAGTAATGGTATTATTAATTGAATCTTTTTCATTTTATAATTTCATAAGATCAATGTTAAATAGTTATTCTATTCTTTATTATACTAAATCATTATTTAAAATATTCTAATCTTCAATAATTTTTTATTAAACAACTTTTTTTTTAGAATTTTATTCTTTTATTACTTTTTCTAATAATTCAATTTTCTTTTATTATTTCTATTAGATTTGAGATAAAAATGTTGTAATTTCTATAATTTTATCAAAATGGAGTTAATCTATTTAATTATGTCTTTTAATTAAACATTCATAACAACCAAATGATTAATCTCTATTCTCTTAACATTATGTGCTTATACAAATAAATTTTTCTGGACTTGATGTGAGATTGCAAGTTATGATTTAAAATTGGATTGGATTTTATTGCATATATAAATGATATAGTTTAAATATTATAATTATAATAATGATTAATATCAATATATATAATGAATTTATAATGTATAAAATCATGATTAACATCATTGATGAGATTGTTATTTCGATTTAACAATTCCAATTTTTGATTAATCTTCATCAAACCAAACATAATGATGAATAAGAAATGGCTATCCTAATACAATTAGTTCATCTCCAATAATTGGATTATTTTTAATATATGGAATACATATATCTTTAGAGAATAATGCATGAGTATTTCTTTTAAAATATTATGATCCTGTTAATGTAAATTTAATCCCTCTATCCAAAACAAATGTCAAATCTGGAAATGAATCAATATTACTACATAATTAATAACTAAAATTTAAATTATATTGATTATTACATTCCAAATTTCTAATAAAATTTCTCCATTGCATAAACTGGAAAACTAATAAATGATGTACCAGAATCAATTAAACCTTAACAATTATTACAATCATCAATTCTCTCATCTCCCAAAAAAACTGCTTTAATATTTATTGTCCAAAGATTATCTGATGTAACATCAAAAAATTTGAATTCCTCACCAGGAGCAATCAAATGTTATGAAATACCTCCTAAAACTAACTCACTTGACATATCATCATCATCACTATTACTCAAATATAATGAAAAATTTCGAGTATCATTCTTTAAAATAGAGTTACAAGATATCTTACATCATATTCTAAATTATGTATATAGGATGCATTTTTAACAACAGCTTCCTTTATTCGTCCCAATCCCAATATACCATCAAATTTCATTTGACTAAATATCTATAATTCAATTTATTTATTACATCTTCCGTTTATTCTACTATTCCAACAATAAACTGATTATTTACACAATATTAATTTAGACAAACTCTATCTTCAAAAAATACACCAACTACACTTCCTGATGCAAATTATATATCAATCTCATTGCCTACTTCTCCCTAGGTATATATAAACAAAATACATTTGCTAATTTAATAGCTTCAATGTAATATGAAGTAGTTGATAATGATGGATTGTATGAACCATGTTGAATACAACTGTTTTATTAACAAAGTGATGAAGTAAGTAGAAGATTTGGACTTCCTGTGTCAATCAAAACAGTTAATTTTTAATCAGGTGTACCAACTGTCATTTCAGCCAAATAGAAATTCTTTTGATTTTGTATGAATTTACTTCATGTTTTTATAGTAATAGTTCTATTGAATCATCATTTACGTCCTTTTTTTATTATCATTATAAAATTACCATTATACTATCCAAAAACTTTTATGATTTATGATGCTTATGATGTGCTTATTTCTTTGATAACTTAACTGATTTCCCTTGATTATTTGCTACACATAAAAGGATCAATTAAAAGAGTAATAAATATTTAAAGCTCATTCCTTCTCAAAAAACGATTTATATATATAATAATAATTATTAATTAATTAAAAAATTTAAATATTAACAAATATGTCTAGTTACCCAAAAAAAAGAATAAACTTTTCAGAATTGGATGATCATTTTGATGATGATTAATAAATTGATTCTCTAAGATATAATGCAGAAATTGATAGTGCAATTCAAATTAAAAAGTCATCAGATCATGAAAAAGTAAATATATCAAATTAAATTCAAAGTTAAATGAAGTACAACAATTATTATAATTTTCACCTCATCCTTAATAAGAAAATCATAAATTATCATCTGTTAGATGTTCATTTGGATTGAATTCAAATAACAATTTCAATCCAACCAGATTACCATTTTCCCAAAATTAAAATAGTGTAAATTCTTCAATTCAAATTGGTTCACCTGATACAGCATCATTTCCATTATAGAAAAAGTTTCTTAAATTGTATCAAATGAGATCGTAAAATTTATTATTTTAATCCCCCTCAGATCTATCGAAGAAATTAGTGCTGAAAATGATCTTAGTCAAAGTAGAGAGAATATGACCAAAAAATCTAATAATACTATGAATACTGAAGAAGATAAAAATGCACAATTCAATCATGATGAAACAGTATAAAATGAATTATATCAGAATGATTCCTATGCTCTATTTACATAATTACTTGAATCATTGGAATAGTCATAAAATTAATTATAAAAACAATAAATCCAATATTAAGAGTTGCAATCTAAGTATGAAAAATAATAATCATAAATAATTTATTTGACTAAATTAAATTAAGAAATCACTAAAACATTAGATGAAACACAAAATTAATTATAATTATTGAATGAAACCAATGGACTTCTAAAGAAAAAGATCTAATCCTATAAATAATATAGTATCACAGAATAATCACAATATAATGGAAATACAAATAGGTATAATAAAGAGAATCATGATTATCTAAAACATCATAGTAGCACAGAATCTACTCAATCTATTGAATTAGTCAACAATCTAAAAAAAACATAAAAAGTCACTAATACATATTCCAATATAATTATGATGTTATTATTGATGATATAAAAATGTTTTTATTTAGATGAATCAATTGACAAAGAGGGAAAAGAAGTTATCACTAAAATAACTCAATTAATTAATCAAAAATAGTTGGTAATAATTTTATTCAATAATCATAGGATAATATTGTATTTTCGATTGAATCCCTAATTAAGTACTTTGAGCAACGATTTTCGGATTTGGCTACCAAAAATAGTAAAATATAGTCAATGAATAATATCATGGATTAAATCAGATAATTAGTTGATTAAAGAGCCAATTGAAATAATTAATAGCTAATTTCTATATATTTTACTATTTTATTTTTAATTATAGGCAAATATACTATTTATATTATTGATCAAGAATCAAATCTATTTCTAAAACAATTTAGATAATATTGAAATTTCAATTAAATCAATCCCAATAAGATTCTTATTATAAATTTAATAGCAAAAGTAGATATATAAATAGTCAATTAAACTATTCTATTTATAATCTATTGGAAAATTTAAATCAAAATAGAAATAATATATAATTAAAATAGGAACAACTAAATAAATGCAAATTTTAATTATTTATGTAATTTTGAAACAATTCAATTCCCTCTTTATATTTTAATAAAATAACAGTATTAGAGAGTATAAACTAAAGTTAAAATTTCTATCTTCAAAAAGAACTATGGATTTTTGATGTTTAGATTAATAATTATTTTAAATACTTAGACGAACTCTTTGAATTATATTATTTTGATTGCTATAAGGATTTCAAGCTAAATCTATTTCAATATAAACTAAAATCAATGAATAATCATCCTATATATCAGGTTAAAGTTTAGCCTTTTTTCTTGCCTCTTCTATAATTTATCCTGCTGCATTATCAATGGCTGCTTAACTATTAGGAGGAGTGATTGGTGTTAAGATTCTACAAATGTCTATAATATCAATCATATCCAAAATAGATCCAGTGGCTAATATTAAAAAACCCTCTTGCTAAATTTAGAAAGTATGGATTTCAGGTAGAGAAATGATTCCAATTTACTTTGCTAAGGCATCACCAAAAGATCTTGAAATTGTGGCACCATTTATATCTTATTTTTTTGATTTCACTTTTAATGGTCCAGTCTTTTAAAAGCCTTAAGTTTCTTATTCAATTTTTCCACCTGATTCCAAAATCCTTTATGATTCTTATGGTTTTTCAGGAGTATGCTAAATTGATAATTATTTAATTTTTAATGTAGAAGGTCCAAGTTAATCTGGTTTATCACTTCTTTGAAAATAAAATGTTCTTGTGTCTCCAATGTTTGCTGATATTAAATAATTTTCAAAAGTCAAAACCAAATTCATTGTAGAACCACTATCAGTGATATCAATATTGGATAGATTTGCCTAATAATTATTTTAATTGATTTAATTACTAGATTGGAATCAATTTATTAGAAGAATGCTGTAATATTTGAATTAAGTTACTCAACAAATTTTGGTTGAGTGTTCATAGATTAGATCATATCAAAAATGCAATCAGAAAGTTGTTTTATTGCAAATTAAGATACTTTAGCTCCTTATTCACCATGTCCATCAGCCAAAAGGAATATATTTTTATCAGTTTATTTATTGATTTCTAACTTGTAGAATAAGGAATCTTAATTATCTTTCAACATTTTAGTATAGGCTTTCAATCCAGCAATTGATCTAATCTAATATAATGACTTAATTACCTGGTTGCTATGTACTTAATTTTATTTTATTTATTTAAACATTTAGATTCATTATTTTATTTCTAAGATGATGATAATAGAATATACTTATTATTCTATGTCTTTAAATGTTCCAATGTTTGAATTAGATATTTAATTTGTTGTTTTTTATGATGGTTCATTTTTCACATAGTTAGGATCATAAGTATTAGATTTATTGATTTTTATTGGATTATTAATATTGAAATCAGGTTTTGGATTCAGTGCAAATATCATTTATTTATTGACAACATCTTTCTATTTATTTTATTAAGAACTCATATTATATAATTAAATTAAATTCAGAAATCACTTGATTGTATTGATTAATCTAAATAATGTGACGTTATAAGATAAATGAAAAAGGGCTCTGTTTTCATAAATTTTATAAAAACAATTTATAATGATAATATACAAGTGTTTATAAAAATGATATAATTTATCTATTTTAAAATATAAATTATGCAATTAAAGATATTTATATTAAGTTAATTACATCATTCATTCTCATTTTAGTGATATGAAATTGACAATATAGTGATTATAGAATGTAAAATGTAATTTGGAAGTTTGTGATTAGAAATGTAACAGTTAAAGTTTTATAATAATAAATATTTTTATGAAGGTGATGATATAAAAAATCTTGTTATTCAAGAGAGTACAAATAATTATGGTTCCTATTCTGTTTCTTTACGATTTTGAGTTAATATGGTTTAAGTTAACTTTGGAGAATTCGTTTGTGATTTATTAAGTAGAGAGAATGTATTAAAGAGAAACTTTTCTTATTTCTGTTCCTCTATATACTGATACAATAATTTCTAATTTAAACATTATGTTAATACATTCTTGAGATGTTAGAAGTTGCCTTATAGAATTACTGATTATTGAAATAGGAAACTTGATGTAAGAACAATATCATTTTAGAGATATTTGATTTATTGCAATTATTCTTATTGTTTTTTTATTGAGTCTTATTAGTCTATAAAATAGTAATACAAAAATACCTGTTTGTTCTTCTTCGTCAGATTATTAACCATTACTTCGACGATGAACGTGTATAAGTAGATTTCTAAAAAGATTGATAATAATCTTAAATAATATACTTGGCTTCCCTTTTGAAATACTTGTGTTAAAATTGATTCCAACCATTCTTCAACCGTTTCTTAACAAAGTTATACATATTTAATTATCTTAAGAAAGATTAAAAGTTTCGATGTCTGAAATATTATGGAAGCACCTAAAAAATAAATTTGAATCTTGACTTTACTTTGTTAGCAAATTCTCTAGAGTTTTTAATATAGAACATCTCTCCACAAGGAGACCACTCTATCAGATGTTTAAGCTTTGGTGTCTGTGGAAATTCTATAATTATATTTTTGTACATCTAGCATTTCAAAGGTTCTTAAGAGAAAATGGGCTATTCCTACTCTTCTTTTGGAACTCATATTTTGAATATAAATAATAAAAATACAAAAAGATAGAATAGAAGAATATGATATTTAAGATAGGGTATTTAAAATTCTTAATATTGATGCGTCACTTCTTATCTAATAATTTTGTTTCCGATCGAGGTACTAAATTCTCAATTAAATTAAAATCATTCATTCTTGCTAATTTTGTCTAAGTTTCCATATCAACTTAAGGAGTATGGTATGATACATAAGGTTTGAGCTAAAATAGTCATCAAATTACTTCAAATCCAGTTAAATCTGGTATATCGTATTATGGGATTCTACTCTTATCAACCACAAATTTTGCTTTATGTTATAATATTTTAATTACTTCCTATAAATTTTCCAAATACTCTATCACTTTCTTATCTCAATTTTCTAATCCTCATTATTCCTTCATAAGTTTTAGTCTATTCAAAATATTTATTCACTTATTACATTTTTCAATTACTCAACTGCATTTAATGAAACAGTCCCAGGTTCTTTATGATATTACTGATGTCCTAATTTATAATTATACAATCCAAGAGTCTTTCTAAAAGTTTATCCAGGTTTTCTTCTGCAAACTGAGAATCCGCTTTACATTTAATTTATAAATAATATAAAAATATTAAAAATTCCCTATTATTTATTCTTCTTATTTGATGATAACTATTATATAATAATCAAACTATATCAATAGAAATCAATAAAACCTATTTTAATTTAATGTTTTTGTGAAATTATTAAGAATAATCAAATATTTTCTTATTTATAATAATGTATTTGATTATCACCTATTTTTAGTTAGAATTTTTCAGAATTCATCTTTTTCTGCAATTTAAATTAACATTTATGATAATTAATCATAAAATTCTGTTTCATCTGTATCATTTTCAATCTATTGAGGAAATTCATAAACAGTAATATTCATATTATTGATATGCTGTGAATCTAAAGAAGTAGATAGATTAATTCTTTCTGCTTATTATTCTGCTTATTAAAATTAATTATTGTTATATGTTGTCAACCATTATTTTAATTCTTACAATGCTTCTAAATAAACTTATTATTCTGTTATTCTCTTACTAATTCCTTGTTTTTAAATTTTTAGTTAGTAATTTTCAACCATTATTTTATTTGAAATGTCTAATTCAAGTTAAATCTAAAATATTGACTGATTGTAATTTTTTTCATTCTTTTTCCATTCTATTATCAATTTTGGCTATACAACTATTTCCTCTTGTATTGTATTTAAATATTCTATAAAACTCGACTTTGGATTGTATTTTGCTTAGATTATTTATTCCTACTACACTCTATGCAAGATTTATTATTATAGCCTACTTATTTAATAAAAAATCCATCACAGGATAAAGAAGGTTTCTTAAAGACTCTAAGTCCTAAAACTTATCATAATATTGTGCTATAATCAAAGCCTTTATTGTATCAGCCAATACTTTTTGATTAGTCCTAAAAATTTATTGATTGCAATACTTTAATTGAATTTGGTTTCCAACTTTCAAAAATTTTTGGAGATTCAATTATAAACCAATTTCTGCTAAATTTTAATCGTTTATTAATCTCTACCTTAGTTATATTATATCATTAGGCTTTTTAAAGCAAGATAGTTGATTAGGGTAACTTAGGTTAAAATCATTAATACCCTTAAAGCAGCATATAATCATAGAAATAGAATTCCAGAAATTGTTATCCTGCAACTGTTAGATCCTCATTATTTCCATAAACATATGTTTGATTTGATTTTTGATTATATTCCAATTCATGAATTTTATTAGTCAAAGCCCTTATAAGTAGATTTTTATTTTTGAATGAGAGGAGCTACAAAAGCATTTCTAATCTCTAATTAGATAAATAATATATTTATTTAAAGAATATTTACTACTTCTGCACATTATTTAAGTAGTATTAAAATGATAATCTAATTTAATTTAATTTAATATTTTTAATGAAAAATATGATTAATGAATATTTTTAATTTTTAAGTTAATGCAAATAATATCCTCTTATGTAATTAAAACTGTCACATATGTTAAGGAGTTTGATGATAAAAAACTAAAGATTTATTTATATTAATTGAATAATCATCAAATAATATAATATTCAAATTTTAAAATCTTTATATCTTCAATTATACAATAAGCAAAAAATATACTTTAATGTTCTTTAGATATAATTTTATAAATATTCATATTTATCAAATGTACTACAAAATTTTAGTAATTAAACATATATTTGAAATAATAATTTGTAAAAGTGATATTTTCTAATAAACATTAAAAATATAATGTCTTTAAATGTCTTATAACAATATTTTATTGTAAAATATAATCCAAAAGTAATATAAAATTTTGTATTTTAATAAACGTCTTTCAGTTAAAGTAATTTATATTATTTATATATATCTGCAATTATAAGGTTGAATATCCATTTTTTCCAATTTATTTAATTACTTATAGATATAACACTTTAGAATTAAGCCAAGATATTAATAAAGGGATTATTTTAGTCTGTTAAATTTCATTCATTTAAAACTCTAACTCAGTAATTTTGGATAATTTTTTTGATTGTTTTCACTTTATTATTCAAAAATAAATCCAAAAGATATTAAAAGAATACATTCTTCTATATGATTGACTGTAATTCAATATAAATTTCAAGATTTTATTGTAAATTAATACAATTAAATAATAATTATACCTTCATTCATTTATCATGTTACTTAAGTTATATAAATCTAATTACTCTAATAAAAATGGAATTTGTAATGAATTGATTCTCATTTTAATATGTTATAAAAGGAGAGTAAAAACTGAAGAGATATCTAGTTCTTAAAATTAACTTTTAGAATCTTGTCTCATCTCTAAAAAATTCACATAAAATTTATATAGATAGAGGGTTAAAATCAAAGAAGATAATGTTATGATAATTATTAAATTATCTAAATATATTAATGTTTATCAGGAATGAAATGAAGTCTGCTTTACAAAGTGGTGATTCGTTTCTATTAAGTAATAAATCTGTCAGTTAAGAGAAAATGTCTCAAGAATAGATTAATTAATAATCACCTAAGAAGCGATCACTACTTAAATAAAAACATAATCTCATTCCACTTACTGATAGGTTGGAAATAAGAAAATGTTATTATAATGAATAGTAAAATGAAGAGTAAAAATCACAAGAACATAGATTACACAATTCTCTCTAAAAAAATAAAATAAATTTACTCCCAAAATTAGAAGGTTTAGAATCAGATAAAAGTTTATATCAAACAGTTATTGAAATATTTCCTGCAGATCATCCTATTTGGAATGATTTGGTTCAAAAATCTTAGACTATAGAAGAAGTTATTGAATCAAATCCAGCTTTCTTTTTAGGGTTAATGAGTAAATTTATATATTTTATTATAAGCTCTTTATGTATAGCAATCTAAACTGTAAACACTTAAAAATAAATTTCAATAAAAGGCTATTCAAAGTTAATACCAATAAGATTATCAAATTGTTAATCTAAGAAATCAAGATGTTTTATTGGATTAATCAAAGGCTCATGATTAAATGTGGGGTAAAAACCTTTAATAACTATACAATGGAAGTGTCTATAATGTATATACAATATTTATAGAAGTCACAATATTTGCCATTTAAGTTAGAAAAAAAGAGAAAATCTCCAAAGAAGGATTTCAACCCTAATTTAAGCCAATCATCTTATTTATCAACTTATAGATCTTAATTTTAAAATTGGAAACCTCAATATCCTGGTAAAATGACAAGAGAGACATCTTCAGTTGAGCCATCCAACTTACCATTTATTTCGGAAAGTAGTTATGCTAGAGAATTCAAAAATATCAAAACAGAAAGATCTCCTTTATAAAAGATAGCAAAATTGTATGTAATTAAATTTTAATCAGAGGACCCTTTGCTGAAAACTCTGAGTAATTAGTCAAAGAAAGTACATCTTCGTATTACTAATAATAACAATTTAATAGAATTCCTTCAAAATTAATGCGTCCAATAAGTCCTAAATTATTCAATGCCAGTTTTGAAGGATAGTATACATCAGAATTTAATAAGTACAATAAAAAATATTATTTAAAGATCTTATCATATAAATTCAGATTAAGAATCATCTTTTGCAAATAGATTTTATGAAAGTAATTCTGTAAAGAAAATTTTTGATAGAAAATTTGATAGTAAAATTTTTTGATTATTATTTCTAAATAAACAGTCAATCACTTTTTCTCTGGCTTATAATATCTCTATGGTACAAATGGAGTTGGACTCAAAGTGATATTAACTTTAGATCCTCTTATATCAGCTTATAATTAAGTTCCATCTTTAGCATATTCATTGTTAATGAAAGCAAAGCCTAAACCTTTTTTTAAATTAGGTGAATAGGTGCCACTTGTAACAGATCCAATCTTTTATCCTTAAAATTCAATATCACAAGGAGGTCTTGCAATTCCTGATTAAGTAATAAAACCCATTCTTTTGAATTTAGCATCCTTTTATCTTTATGGTAAAGCATCTCTACCAATAAAAGAAGCAGATTCATTGTATTTTCCAGTTTCTTTCTATATTTATAAATGAATATTATACATTTGGTTTACGTACAGTCCACATTAATTTTGCTTCATATGGAGAAATAGTGTCATCCATTTCATGACCATGTAAACATAATCCAGCTTCTAAACGTAATGAATCTCTTGCTCCTAAACCACAAAATTAAGCCATTTTAGTTGCCAATAATTTATCACATAATTCTTATGCTTTAGAATTTTCAACAGATATTTCATAACCATCTTCACCTGTATATCCACATCTATTAATTTGATAATCTATTCCATTCTTTTAGATATTCACCATAAACATAAATGGTATTTTATCTAAATTATATTCTGTTCCAAAAACTTCATTCAAAACTTTGTGAGCATTTGGTCCTAAAAATAGATTTAATTAAGTACCTTATACAGCTATTAATGGTTTGTCTTTGAGATACTCATATTAAACTTTATAGTTATAATCCTTAATGATTTTGTCCATTTGTTTCATATCTATAAACTTGTTACCAGCATTAACAACAATATGACTTTTTTTATTGATTACAACACATACATATGATCATCTCTTTTAGCAACTATTGTATCATCAATGATGCCTGCCTTCTCATTCAAAATCAAACATAATACACTTTGTCCTGATTTCTTTGCTAATTAATTGATTCATAACAATAACACATACTTTAGAACTCTCCTGTTGTTAAGGTTTCTACAAATTTCATTCTATCTTCTCCAAATACTTTCACTTATCCCATATGTGATACATCAAATAATCCACATGATTCTCTACAATATAAATGTTCTTTCAAAACACCTTATGGATATTGAACAGGCATTTCATATCCAGCAAATGGAACCATTTTGGCTTTGAGATTTACATGATAGTCATGCAAATGTAATTTCATTAATTAGGTGAAACTATATGATATCTTTTTCATATTTTATTATTTAAATACAATTTATATCATTATTTCATTACATATTATTTTATCAATAAAAATGTGATTTATATATATATTTATTATTACTTTATTAAAATTCATGTAGATATATATGTATATAATATTTTGAGCAGACACAATATTTAGTTGATAAATTTAAAACTTGAAGAATAATTAAAGTGATAATTTATTCCAAAAATATTATTATATTTTCAATAATGGATATCAAACAATTAGAGAGATAAGTTAAAGAAATTACAGAATTATAGGATTCCATAAAATGTAAGATAAAATATTTTCTTATATTTTTAGAAACTTCAAATTATTGTTCAACATTTCCAGAACATAGTGGTATGGTAGCATTTATTATTGAAAATGAGTTTATAAGTGCCAGAAAAGAGAGAAAAAAACTCTATTTGTTTCTAATTCATTAGATTATTCTAGATGAAAAAAATGCTAAAAGAATGGATTTTCCATATGTGAAGTGTTTTGGTCAAAAATTGAAGAAATTAATCTTGGATTATGCATAGTAATGAATGAATTTAAGTTTTAGTTAAGTGGATGATATAGCAGATTTAGAAAAAGCATATAATGTTATTAGAAGATGGGAAAAGGATTTAATATATCATCCAATATTTTTGGATAAATTAAGAGGTATACTTCAACCAAAATATGATGAATTGAAGTACTAATAAATGATTTTTAATTAAATACATCAGAATGAATTAGCAAGCAATAAAATTCTAGTTCAAAATTTATAAATTATTTAATAATTTGATTCAACATACAAATTATATTTACATTTGAAGTCATTAAGAGATATTGATGATAAATGTTTAGATTTTAATACAAACTTTGATAAATACATGATGAAATGTGAACTTGAAAAAATTGAAGATTATGAAATGATAGATGATCTTCTAGAATAAGGTGAAGCTTCTAAAAATTATTTATCTGAAGTATTACTATTATTAATATTTAGAATATATGTTAAACTTAAATTCATTATTTGGATTTAGCCAGATTAGGAGAATAACTTATTAAAGAAGATTATGAAAAAAAAGATAACAAAATTGAATATTATAAATCAAAAAGACCTATATAATGATGAACATATATTATATTTGCATTATTATTATTATTATATAATTCAATCTTTATTTCTTATTATTTTAAATAATTAATAAGAATTGATTCAGAATTACTACTATTTTTTAATTATATTTCTGTTATTTTGAAATTGAATATATCTATACCCTATTCCAAATAAAAATTGTATAATATATATTTATTATTAATAATCCTTTTTCAAAATCTCAAAGTCATTTTATTAAATTTAATTAATTGTATTAATATTAAATGAACATTTTATATTTATAATAACAAATGCTCTCGTTCTTAACATTATTTGAAATTATAAATTAAACAATAAACCAGAAACTTAAAGTAAATTAGAGATATTCATTTTGAATTAGTAAAGCTATAGTAAAAGTTTGTAATATATGAATTAATAGAGTAACTATTAAATAAAAATAATATTTTATGACTAGAAAAAATTAGGTACTTTAGAATTACATAATAAATTAAATGAGATATCCAGTAGTAGGATTTCCCTATTTAACGATTCGCAGCAATAAATAGCTTTTTAATTTAATATTAAATAAGAAATTTCACAATTTAAAAATTCTTTTCTTTTAATTCCGATTTCTTTATATATACATAATTATAAGATATTTATAAAATTTCGTTTATGAAGGAAAGATATATTACTGAATGGTGGAAAAGGAAGATAAATTTAAATGAAGAATTAAAAAAAAGAGTTTTGAAATAACTGAATTTTTGGTATTAAAAGGAATATCTGATTGATTAAGTAAAACAAAAATAAAATTATTAGGTTAATGTTACAATCTGTCACGATTACCCCTTAACGAAAGGCTTGGACTATTGAAGAAGATCATTAATTGTAAGAATTACGATAAAGTATGGGATTGGATTGGATTGAAGTCGCTCGTCGTATTGGAAGAAGAAATCCATCTCAATGTGCTCAGAGATGGAAACGAATTAAAGGGTATAAACTTAGAAGGTAATGGTCTTAAGAAGAAGATGATAAGTTAAAGAGTTTAGTCAAAGAATATGGCTACCATTGGAGTAGAATTGCTAAATTAATGCCAAATAGAACTGGTAAATAAATCAGAGAGCACTATTTAAATTAATTACATCCAGATTTAAATAATGAGCCTTGGACTTAAGAGGAGGATGAAAAATTAATCGAAATATATAATAAAATTGGTGGTAAATGGAGTGCCATCTAGAAACATTTAAATGGCAGATCAGAAAATAGTATAAAGAATAGATTTTATTCATACCTTAGAACAAAATATTTTGGAGTAAAGAACCCATATTATATTGTTCCAGAATAAGAAAATTCAATATAAATGGATTAAAAATTAAATAAAATAGAAGAAAATAAGACTCAAGATTATTCAATTTAAAATAATTGGAGTAATACTTAATAATTTATGTTTCCATTTAATATGAACAGTTATCCTTCAATGAGTCCAGTGAATAGCTTTCCATAATTTTAAATATTCTACCCAGTTTTTACACACCCTCAACCTTATTATTTATTATCATGTAAATAGAATGTAATCCAACCATGTTGAACACAAATGATTATTTGTATTTTTATCGAGTATAATCATATTAATTTATTTCCTATTTTTTTAAAATAAAATGATAACATAAATAAAAGATTATAAGATTAGAAATAGTATATAAATTAACTTTAGCTTTCGATAAGATATTTTCGACTTATTGAAAAAATATAAGTAATGAGCATACAATTAAATTTTATTAAAACATCATTTTCTATTTAGGTATCAAAGGAGGATTAGTCTTGTATAGAATTGATGTTTTTATACAAAAATTTTGTAATTCATTTGAAATGAATAGGAATATATGTAAGTTAAATTTAATGTAGTAATTATATTATGTTACGTTACTATTATAAATTAAAATAAATTCTGAATTTTTATTTGGTTTATAGCAGACTGTATAAATTGATTTTTAAAGCATATAATGTGCAGTTATTTACTAATTAGAGATTATTTACAATTCATGTATGTTTAATAGAAGAATGAACTTTGATGATCAAATGAAGTAATAATGTGTTGATAAATAATAATTATTTGCAGATTAAATTAAAATATCTTAATATAACAAATGGTATACTATTTGATTGGTGCACCTCATAAGTCTAACGAATAGTAGGCTTGGTTGGAGATGGAAAAGCACGTTCTGACATCTGGAATATCGAGATAAGCTAAAGGAAGACTTTTGTAAACAGAGATAGGAAAATTCAAGTTGGGAAATTTGGATCACTTAATGTTCATCAATGATAGTTTATTGAAGTAAGACTCAGTAGTGGAGAGTTTGTTAAAGAAGATTGAAAGATAGTATTTGGATGTGACAGAGAAGGTTAGTTATGATTTCGTAATTGAATTGAAAGAAGGTCCATGTATGATAAGAAATATTATTCTTAGAGAGTATTGAGAATTTCCTATTCTCATTCAAATGGAATGACCAAACCTTCCCAAGAGCATCAGCATTAAGCGAATTAGTCAAGGCAATTTCATCGGTATAACAATTTATTTATGCTGATTAGAGAGCTACACATGTGGAAACAGATTTGAGATAAAAATCAACAAGTTATTAAGAATTGAAGAATCAAAGTTAATAAGTGGCAAGGAAGGAAGGAAATTTATTGGTTAAAGACTTAGTTGATGTCTTAAAGGAACCAATAGTGAAACCAAGAGATTTCATATACAGCGATTATCTAACAACTTTAGTGGCTATTGTACCAAAGACATAGGTTTAAGAATGGTTAGCTTGTTATGAATTTTTATGTGAAAATGTTGTGCCTTAATCAGCAAGGTATTTATTAGACAATTAATATATAGATAATTCTAAATTGAGGATAAGGATAACTTAACCATATGGAGAGTTGTGATCGTAAAGCAATCTTTCGATAAGGATCATGACCTTGAAGTTGTAGATAAAGAAGAAGATGATAAGGGAAAGAAGTAGAAGTAAACTTCAGTTGAAGAATTCATTTAAAAAGCAAGAGATAAATTGAGAATCACTGTTAAAGAATTTGAATACAAATCTTAAGAATCTAAAGAAAGGGAAAAATTGAGATTAGATCTCAAATCTAAATCCGATCATATGAATGTATCTATATTTATATATAATTATATAGACTACATTGAAATAAGCATGTGAAAAAGCATTTAGTGACTTATATATTACATATATTCATTTGAAAGTCCTCAGATTGGTTGTGGATATTGCTATGAGATTCGGAGCAGCTGAACCAAATATTTAATGCATTCTTAAAGTAATATTAGATCCTATTATTTTAATTAGCCAGATCAAGGAAAAGAAAAGAAGGTTCAATAATCCCTTTTGAAATTGTATGCTGATCCTTCTCAAGTAGGATTATATGGAACTAAGGAAGAATTAGAAGACACTGAAGATTTCTTCCCATTTGTGTATGTTCCAATTAACATTCCATGAATTCTAATTTTTAGGAATAGAGATTTATCCAAATACAAAAACAATTATTTCCAATTTAATTAAATAAAATATCTTATTCATGTAAAGAGTCCAACATCTCAGTGCTTAAGTCAATAATTGTACACCTGTCCCACCAAGAAGTGACAACGATGTAGTCATTTGTGGTGCTGTTAGAACTCCTTTAACAAAAGCCAAAAGAGGATTATTGAGAGATACTCCACCTGAAATCCTTCTTAGCACAGCCTTCACAGGTCTTTTACAAAGAACTAAAGTTGATCCAAAATTGATCTAAGACATCGTTGTTGGTAATGTCAATCAACCTGGAAGTGGTGCTATTGTTTCTAAAATGGCTGCCTTCTTGTCTGGATTCCCAGATACAACTTGTTTGACAGCTATAAATAGATTCTGTTCATCAGGAATTGAAGCATGTGCTGTAATTGCTGCCAAAATTAGATCTGGAATGTTGGATATTGGTATTGGAGCTGGAGTTGAATAAATGACTATGTATGATATGCAAAGTCAAATGAATGCTGAATTACTCAGTGATGCTATCTTTGATCATCCATGTGCAAGAGATTGTTTATTGGGTATGGGATAAACATCTGAGAATGTTGCAACTCAATTTGGAGTCACAAGATTATAATAAGATAAATTTGCTTATGAATCCTAATAAAAGGCTTATAAAGCCTAATAAGAAGGATTATTCAAGGATGAAATAATCCCTGTTAAGACCTTTATTAAAGATGGAGATAAAACTAAAGAAGTTATTGTTACAGAAGATGATGGAATCAGAAAGGAAACCACTCTTGAAGGTTTAGGTAAATTAAAGCCTGCTTTTGGAAAAGATGGAACAACTACAGCTGGTAACTCCTCTTAAGTTACTGATGGTGCTGCTGCTGTTCTTTTAGCTAGAAGATCTGTAGCCAAAAAATTGGGATTACCAATCTTAGCTAGATTTGTTGACTACACTGTTGCTGGTGTACCACCCAATATCATGGGTATTGGACCAGCTGCTGCTATCCCATAATTATTATAAAGAAATGCTTTGAAACCAAACGATATTTGCATCTATGAAATTAATGAAGCCTTTGCCAGCTAATCTGTTTATTCCGTTGAAAAAATAGGCATTGAGCCAAGCAGAGTTAATCCAAAGGGTGGTGCAATTGCTTTAGGACATCCATTAGGTATATAAAATTTTAAGCTTTAGGATGTACTGGTGCCAGATAAGTAGCTACTTTATTACCAGAAATGAAAAGAAAGAAGGCTAAATATGGTGTTATTTCTATGTGTATTGCTACTGGTATGGGTGCTGCTGCTTTAATTGAAAATGAATAATAATGAGTTTATAGTACAAAATAAAAAAGAATATATTTATATATATATATATATAAATGGATTAAGAAAATGAAGATGTAAATCTTGCATTTCCTGAATATTTAACGAATAAAGATGAAGATGAGTAGATGCTAGATCAATGCATCTAATAATTTGAAAAATTACAGGAGTGTTAAGATTAATCAATTAGAAATATAATAGAAGCCAAATTAGCTGTTGTGATCAATCAAACACCTATTTCTTCAGTTGTAAGTTTATATGAGAATTTGGCAGCCGAATATAAAATTTCTGTATTATTTATACACAAAAATAGCCCAAACATCACAAAGTATCTAAGTTTTTCAATCAATTCCCTTCTATGAAAATAGCCAATGATTTCATTGATGGTAAGATTCCTTAATTGCCTTGGCCAGTTATTGGTGCTTTAAAAGCATAAGAGTTATAAGATCATTTACTAAAGATATTTAATTTTAATTATGGAAGAGTTGGAATGCATGAATTTCCTTTTTTGTGGTTTCCTAAATTATTAAAATCTTATACTTTTCTACTAGATAATTTGTTTAATACGAAGACTAAACTATTACAAGATGAAAAATATTATTTGGCTATAATGGTATTCATATTTATTTATATTTAAGGGAGCTGCTGCATCTGGATGTGATTAATTATATCTATTACTCTCACAGATATTCTATCTAAATGAAGGAGATAGGAATTGGATAGATATAGGCTATGATAGTGTAGATGAACATATTAAATAATTAGATCCTTTATGTAAATTGTTGATAACTAAACCATGGGATCCTCAACTTTCATAAGAATTACACAAATTACTCAAAGGAAAGTGGAGAAGAAAAGAATTAGTATAAGCATTAATGATATTCATATTCTACAATAATTTGGGTAGTTTTTCATTAGGTAATGGTATTGTAAAAGAAATTGATGCCATTATTGATAATAATTCTGTAAATAATAGTATTCAATATGCCTAACATGAATCTTTGATTGATTTTATTCAAAATGAGTCTATACTCTAAGAACTTAAGTAATCTGCACTTCTTGAAGAGGATCTTCCACCAGAGGATGCCTAAATGCAAATTTAAATTAGATAAAAGACTTCTCAATCATATAGTTTTTATGTTGAAGATACAGATTAATAATTAAAATTACATTTTGATGAAAAGTTCTCTAAACATTTTTCACACTCAGAATTATAATATTGTGATAGCAAAAGTGTTTTAAGATCTTCAGTAAAATCTTATTGAAATTATTAGGAATATTCATTTTAATTGAATAGTTATCCTGTTTTAAAAGAAGCCTTTTTAGAAGGAGCTGATGCTATCAATAATTTATTATAAGAAGTGAAACATATGACAAGAAATTCATTTGGAAATGAGGAAGTGGCTACAACAGCTTTTAGAAAAGCAATACGTTATTATGGAGAAGGACAATTTAGATATTAACATGAAGATATTGATTATTGGGCATAGGTATTCATAAATAAAATATTTTTATTATGAAAGATGGAGAAGCTACTTCCACAATAATTGAAATAATTCATCAAACTACTTATTTGGACACCAAATGTGATATCAAAATCTCATATTGAGTAAATTTAACTCTAACTATCAGCTGATGAATTGTGTCATATCACACTTCTAACTGTAGCAGCTAGAATCGAAACTTAATTAATTTATTTATCTAAATCTTTAGTTGAGTTTATGTGAAGTATTATTACATGTAAATATACATATATTTTTCAATATTTTTATTGCTTAAAATAAATTTATTTTATTATCACTTCCTCCTTAAATTCATAATATTCAATATATGTAACCCATTTATAATCAAACATTTTCAACACCAAGATAATAAGTTTAAATTTCACCATAACAATAAATCAGCAATAATTACAATTAATTAATGATGTAATATTCTGAATTAGAATAAGAAATGTATACTCAAAGAACAGATAATCATGTTAAATATTAATAAATTGTTACCAAAATTGACAACATTTATAATGAATTAACCTACAATATAAATTAACTTCAATATTCATCACGCTAAGATTACTAATAGTTACTACAAGAATTAAAATCTCAAAGAGAACAAAATATTTAAATGTTGTCAGCTATTGCATAAAGACAATAAGCTAATAAATAATAATAATTTAATGGAAATAAATAAAATTAATCTGAAAATTATTATGATTATATAGATTAATAGGAATAGTAAATTATAGAAGATCTATAAACTTTAGATAGCTACAAACAATAGAAATATGATAATTATGATCTAATGCCAACCAATTCAAGAATTCAAATGAATTATTTGTCACCTACAAGTCATCAAAGAATCAGTTCTAATTACAATAGCATTTAACAACAGAAATAACATACACCTTTGTTATCAACTCATTATTCATAAAATACACCATAGGGGCAATATTTCAATTAATTAAGATAAAATTATGGTATCATAGAATTTTCATAAAATACTAACTCTGATTAACAACAAAAAAATAATTTATATAAACCTTAATATGATAAGATATAATAATAAGCAAAATACTAAATATATACATAGGGAGAATATTTAAATAAAAGTCCAATTCTCATTACTAATGAAGAATATATAGCTGATTAAAGAAATTCATATTATCCAATGAATGTTAGTGCTTAACCAGATAATGAATTGTCAATGCATTAATAAATTTAACCTTAAAAATCTTCTTTAAATCAATTGGGAGTTATTCCAATGCATAAACATAAACCTATTTTTGAATATTAAGTCACTAATAAATCAAGGATAACCGAACCAAATTAAGGTTAAAATATTAAAGAAGTTTCAATAGAAAAATAACCAATTCTTAATAATGAATTAGAATATTAATTATTTCAATAATAATAAACACCAAGTAGAAGATAAAATTCTTAGTAAAGTCTTCCTTAGAATTTTCACTTATAATAACCTAGTTAGATTCATTAAAAAGAGAAAATATTTGATTTATCGAATATCAATTTGAGTAGGGATAAATCAATAATAATATAATAATAATAATAATAATAATAATAATAATAATAATAATAATAATAATAATAATAATAATAATAATAATAATAATAATAATAATAATAATAATAATAATAATAATAATAATAATAATAATAATAATAATAATAATAATAATAATAATAATAATAATAATAATAATAATAATAATAATAATAATAATAATAATAATAATAATAATAATAATAATAATAATAATAATAATAATAATAATAATAATAATAATAATAATAATAATAATAATAATAATAATAATAATAATAATAATAATAATAATAATAATAATAATAATAATAATAATAATAATAATAATAATAATAATAATAATAATAATAATAATAATAATAATAATAATAATAATAATAATAATAATAATAATAATAATAATAATAATAATAATAATAATAATAATAATAATAATAATAATAATAATAATAATAATAATAATAATAATAATAATAATAATAATAATAATAATAATAATAATAATAATAATAATAATAATAATAATAATAATAATAATAATAATAATAATAATAATAATAATAATAATAATAATAATAATAATAATAATAATAATAATAATAATAATAATAATAATAATAATAATAATAATAATAATAATAATAATAATAATAATAATAATAATAATAATAATAATAATAATAATAATAATAATAATAATAATAATAATAATAATAATAATAATCATAATAATAATAATAATAACAAATACTTAATATATCATAATTTGAATATCATGATATAAATAATAATGATTAAATTCTTCCTGTTGAAGTTTAAAATTAAAATTAACTAAATTAATCATAATAAAGTTATATGATGGATTTGCATGGTAATTTAGGCTATGATTAATTTTATTAATATCTCTGTTAACAATATCCAATAAAAAATTAATACCTTTAAATAAACAATAAACCTAATCATGGAGATTAAAGAATTTTAAGATAAGATTAAGAAGCCTTAGATTTAATGTAGTATATATATTGTACTATGTGTGATTAATTCATTTCAATAAAGTAAGCAAATAATCATCTAAATTTCTGCATAAATAATAAACAAAGTAAATAACCATAGGATGATAAATATTTAGACTTATTTATTTGTTGTACAGATCCGATGAATTAATATATTGAAACTAGAGACTAAAAATAAAGAAGATTAATAAATGAATTGACTAAGATTAAATATTTAATTGAAGTAGCTCTAAAATAAAAAGAGTATACACCTGAGCAACAGAAATAAAAATAATATTGCTTGTTTGCTCTTGAAATCTTAAATTTAATAATAGAAAATCCAAAAAATCAATCTATGAATCAACAAACTTAAGATTTAGTAAGTGTTTATTAGGTCTTAGATTAATAGTAATATAACTTTTATAAATAGATTGTTTTTTTATTACAAAAAGCTAATATAAGAATTTCTTAATTAATTTAATGATGTTAAATATATTTTCCTAATCAATTTAAAAAACACATCTAATTAAGGTAATTTAAAGAATAATGGTTTCAATTATTTGAGTTTCAATCTTCTGAAATTTCTCAATCAATTTAATCTACCATAACATATCTTAATCTGCAATATGAATTACTGCAGTTTATATTTCTTCATACTAATTCATATGAATAAATTTACCTATATTATTAAGAAAGTAACTTTAATATTCAGGTTTATAATGTCTTTTCCCAATTATTTCATCTAAATAAAACTTTCAACTCTAGTCTTTCTTAATTTATGATGGAATTATAAAATGCTCTACAAATTTCTGTCTTATCTTCTCTATAATAGTACTTCTATAAAACTTTGGAGGAGTATTAAATTATTAATTCTCTTGAAACAACTCTATACCTCTATAATATTGAATAAAAAGAAATATAAAATAGAAATGTCATATAAAAGATAGAATTCAAGTACTTTTAATAAATTGGAAGAAGTTTATTATAAACTATGAACAATGTGTTTAAAATTTTGGTTTTTGAAATGAATTGGTGTCACTATCAAAACAATCTAATAGCACTCTCAATTAACTTGGATTTAGGTCCCATTAATATATAAAAATGGACGACCATTTCAATTAAGTCTAATTATATTTTTTAATTGTTTTACATATTATTTTGAAGTTAACAATATTAAGATTTCTGTTTAATCTTCTTTATTTATTGCTTTATCAAATGCATTGATGATTTTTAATGCTATCATATAAAAATGGGATATTCCTTATTTGAATAATCCATCCAGATAAACTTAAGTATATTCAAATGGAATAAATTACAATAGCAAACTTAGTAGCCATTATTAAATGTATAATTCAGTATTCACCTATTTTAGAGATAAATTATTATAAGGTATGGGCGAAAACTTACTCAAAAGAAAATCTAAGATTTTTGAGTATTTGTAAATTGCATTAAGTGATAATTAGAAAATATCTCTAATCTCCATTTATTCTATTAAAATTACAAAAAGCCAAAAGGTTATCCACTCTTATTTTGCATGATTAAATAGAATTGAGACAATTTAATTCATTCCTTATACATATCCAATAATAGGATCGTAAACAGAATATGCAGTAAGGATATTTCTTATTTCTGTATAGTTGTTTTCTGCCTTGATTGTTCTAGTTAGATCCCTTTCAATTTAATGAACAATATCTTTTTCAGGCTTTATTTATAGAATTTTTAAATAATGCTGCTCTAATTATACAAATTCCTATTGTAAATGAAGTTTTTTACTTTCTTTTCATATTTATAATTCAACCATTTAACACAGTAAGAAGGAATCCTTTTTTATTCTTATTATTCATAAATACTATTTTCGGTTACTAATCAAACAATAAGTATACCAGAGCTTATTCTTTATTCAGTTACATATCTTGTGGTTACATTTTATTCATTTACAGTATTTTCTTTTGGTTTAGTCTGAATTCTTTTTGATGTTGGAATTATATTAATTTATGGTACATCACAATCTTTTACTGTGAAATCATTTTTTTAATTTTTACTTATACAGTTGGAGACTTGCAGCATTAAATTTTATTTTAATTAACTTATTAATAGATTTAATGATTTACTTAAGAATACTTTTCATATAATTATTGTCAATCCGTTATAATAATAATATTAAAAATAATTAACTAAAAAATATTAATATAAAATAATTCTATTTTATCATTGTTTTATAAGTTCAAATAATAAGTAACATATAAATATTTTAGTAAGAATTTATATTAGAAATAAATTTTTTTAGGATATTTATTAAGTATTAAATTCAATATGAAAGCTATTAATTTTGTTAATGATTTGAAAATTTTAAATTGGATGTTATCCTTGTAGTGATTTTACATCGGTTTTGGCTTCTTAAATGAAGTTGCAATTTTCTATTAATAAAAATATATTAATTAACTATAAATTAAGCAATATATTATTATGAATATAATAAATAAAATATAAACAAATTGAATGGCAAATAAATAATACAAAATAAGAAAATGAAAAAAATTATTATAATTACAAAAATATATTTATTTTTACTAGTTTACATATAAATTTTCTCAATATTTCTCAAAAATCATAAATCCATAACAAAAATAAATATGAATTTCTATTGGATTAAATTCTTTTATTCAAAATAGTGATTTTTAATATGAAACTTTAAATCTTGTGCATTTTTATTATTAGAACATTCTATAAAGTTATATTAAGAAGAATATTTTATGGGATCCTTTATTTTTAAAAGCTCTTTATTACTGATTTTTGTTCTTATAAAAAATTAATTATTAAAATAAAAAACGTAATCTTGTTTTTTAAATTACATATAATAAGCAATATTAGATATCAATTTTATGTGATTATTAATATATGACCTATTATAAAACCAGTTAAATTCCAAAATCCATACACGTTTTTTTTATTGATTAATTGAATAAATTTTAGATCCTGTATGACCGAGACTGTTGAACATCTTCGTGATTTTAATTATTATAAACTAAATCAGAATGTTACTCAAGTCTTGGCTGAATATATTTGGATTGATGGAACTGGAGAAAGAATGAGATCTAAAACAAAAGTACTTTTTATAATAATAATTAAGGTTTATCAAACACCTATAACTTAAATTTCTGACCTTGAATGGTGGACATATGATGGTTCATCAACAGAATAAGCCAACACAAAATGGTCCGAAATCTATTTGAAACCTGTTGTATATGTGAAAGATCCTTTCAGAGGTGATCCTCACATTTTGGTGTTGTGTGAAACATATTTGCCAGATAAAAAGACTCCAGCCAGATATAACTTTAGGTAATTTTTAATTTTATAAATAGATGGATTGCTAATGAAATCATGGAAAAAGCTAAAGATTTCAAACCCTGGTTTGGTATCGAATAAGAATATTTCTTATTAAAACGTACAGGAACAACTCACATCTGGCCTCTTGGATGGCCTACAGGAGGATTTCCATATCCATAAGGACGATATTATTGTTCTATTGGTGAAAGAAACAACTTTGGACGTGCTTTAGCCGAGGCACATCTTAGAGCTTGTTTGAATGCCGGAATCAAAATTGCAGGTGTGAATGCAGAAGTTGCTCCATCTTAATGGGAATTCTAAATTGGTATTGCTGAAGGAATTGAAATCGGAGATCACCTCTGGTTAGCTAGATATATTCTAGAGAGATTAGGTGAAGAATTTGGTATTGATATCAACTATGATCCTAAACCCATCTAGGGAGATTGGAATGGTTCTGGAGCCCATACAAACTATTCTGATGTCAAAACAAGAGGGGAAGGTGGATATAAGTATATTGTCAATGAATTGATCCCTTTATTAAGTAATACTCATAAAGAAGTTTTAAAATTATATGGAGCTAATAATGAAAAAAGATTAACAGGTCATCATGAAACTAGTTCTTATGATTAATTCTCTTGGGGTGATGGTTCTAGAGGTGGATCTATCAGAGTTCCAGTTATAACAAAAGAATTAGGAGCTGGGTATTAAATATCGTTATTTTGATAGTTATTTAGAAGACAGAAGACCAGCTGCTAACATTGATCCATATTTAGTCAGTGCAGTCATAGTAGATGTTGCTTTGTTAAATAGTACCTATGTGAACTAACTAAAACAATTATTGGTTTAATCAGCTAAACCACTAGCATGATTATGATCGATATATACAAGAAATCAAATATAAAATTTATTATCAAAAGTTATATTCTAAAGTCTTAAAAGTAATTGACTTCTTTGAATTTTAGATTCAATATGACAATTGAATTAGTATCTATTTAATTTTTATAGAACTATAATGTTCTTAATTAATTTCAAATAGAACAAGATCATTAATAAGAATTTAGAAATTCTTAACAGTATGAAAATGAATAATAATATTAATATATATAGCAATTTTATTAACCTTATGTTATAAAAATGGATCCAAAAAGCAAAAATTAAATATATAAAAATGATGAATTAGAATGTCTAGATAATTTAGACATTCATAACTTCTTTTTAATTTTTGATTTAATAAAATAATAATGTCATACTTTTTATAATCGATTGATTAGTTTGGAGTTTAGCAAAAATTGTAAATTCCTCCAATAAAACCCACATAAAAAAGTGCACTTGGTGGATTAGTGACTTTAATTTTATATGGTGTCAGTTTAGGGTATTTTCTTTTTTAGTTTTTTGATTGGTAATCAAACAATAAGCTTCCTAAAGTCACATTTATTCAAGAACAAATAAACTTTGCTTAAAAACTAAAGCTTGAAGGAGTATTTGCAGAAATTAGCTATTTGCAATCACTTAATAATCCAATAGATCCATTCAATCCTTAAAATCTTATATTTTCACCGAAATTAAAACTCATTCCTTTTGATAGAAAAAATGTATATATCATTTTTATTATAGATCTAAACTTTACCTCTTAAGTTTGAATCTTAATAATAAGAAGATGGTAAAATAATAAACAAATTTATCATTCAAGATATTGAACCAATCACGTCCCCTGTAAATTAACCAATGCGTGAATAAAGTAATTATTAATTATCTATGGGTTACTGTAATACAAAATTACTTTAAGAAGGACAATAGTGTGCTAATCAAGATACTATTGATCAATTTTTTAGCCAAACTAATTTCTTTTAAGTTTTTATTTACATTAAGCAATTTGATCCAAAAACAAAATCACTTAAAAATATACCAAAATTTTTTATTTTTGATATGATAAAAGCATAGCTTTATTTCAATTAATTTATCCTAACAGTAGGAGAGCTTAACATGGATGATGGATTTTTATTTCCAAATTCAAATGATTATACATACTTATCTGATTTATAAATTGTAAGTGCACAATATGATCAAGAGTATTCTAAAAATATATATGGAGAAGAATTAATTTCAATTTTATTCTTTAATTTAGATTAAATAAAAATAGTAAATAGTGTAGAATATCCAAAAATATCAGAAATATTAGCAGACACTGGATCAATTATATCTTGGATTCTTTCAATATCTTTTTTAGTTTCAAAATATAATGAAAACTTAAGTATGGAATAAACTGAAAAGGATATAATTAGTATGTATTATCATGATTTTATTGATTTTTAAATAAAAAAGAATTGGTTGGGTAAAATCATTAGTGTTAATTGCAAAGGAAGAGATTATGATCCTTAAAAATCAGAAGAAATTTTGAATAAATTAAATTAAATAGCAATAGCAAAAATGAATTATTTAAATCTATAAAATGAAGTAGCCAAGTAATTATATTATAAAGCATATTAGATTATAATTAATTATATAAGAACATTTAGGATTACAATAAATTAAAAAATATTTAGAATCAAAATATAAATTAGAAAATTTATTTGATCAAGTAGGAATACCTGAAAAAACTTCATAATAAGCAATAAATTAAATTGTATTTGCTATTTATATATTCAGCATGCTTAAAATGATTAATAATTAGATGGAATATCATAAATGAATATAGATGGAGAAAGTGAATCTAGACATAATAAGCTTACAATTTTAGAATAAGAATTAGAATCAAGAATGGGGCTTTTAGACATTCAAATGGATGAAAATGGTCAATTAAAAAGGAGAAACAGCATTCTTTAAGTTTAGGAGTCATTTTAAAATGGGATTACTTATTTGAAAGTCAATAATTTTGAGAAACCTGTCGATACAAAATGATATTAAAATGATTAATTATAAAATAACAATTTATATTTTATTTTTTTTACTATTTTATCGAACTCTAATATAAAAAATTAAAGATATGTTTGAAATATCTAAAATAATTTAAAAATTCTTCAAAAACTCACTTAATCTTTAAAAAAAAAATCGTTATCCAAATAATTTTTCAATTTTACATAAATTCCTGTAATAAATTCATAAAAATTATAATTTTCTAATCTTTCTTAATAATAAATAAATATCATGGCAATTTTTATATAAAAATTGGTTATTCTAATCTTTTGTATATATTTATTTTAATCTAATTAGCATAAACTGTTTTTATAAGAAAACTGTAAGAATTGAATATATCTAAATTACAAATGAGATTGAATATGAGAAATATATTAGTTTAGATTTTTCTTATATTTTCTAATCATAACTTTTTTATTTTAGAACTAAAGCATAATGTTAATAATTCTTTATTTCGAAATATGGCTCAAAATTTTACAAATAACAAAATCTCTTATTTACATCATAATTATTTGATGAAATAAAAGAATAAGATTTATAATAAATTTTAATTTAATGTTATACTTCTTATAATCAATAGATCAATTTGGGGTTGAGTAAAAACTATAAATTCCTCCTATTAATCCCACATAAAAAAGCGCTTTAGGTGGATTAATAACTCTTACTTTATATGGAATTAGCTTAGGATATTTTATATTCCAATTTATTGATTGGCAGTCAAATCATAAACTTCCTAAAATAACTTCTCTTTAATAATAGATTGAAGCAGATTAAACTATTTTATAAAGAGGAGTATTTATTGAGATTTGTTATTTTAAAAAACTGAATAATTCAATAGATCCTTTTAATCCGAAATAATTGATCTATAATCCAATCTTCTAGTTGATACCAAATAATTGGGATAACGTAAAATTCCGATCATTATTTATAGACATCAAACATAACTCTTCGTTTTGAGTAAGAATAATCAGAAAATGGAAAAATAATCAATAAATTTTATGTTGAAGATATAAAAATTTCAAAGTCTCCTCTAGAATTATCTCAAATAAATTCTGTAGACTATTAATTATTACTTGGATTTTGCAGATAAAATCAATTAAGTGAAGGGCAATAATGTGCTGATGAAGACACAATAAAAGAATTTTATAAATAAGAAAACTTTTTTCAAGTTTAATTATTTATTGAATAGTTTGATCCAAAATCAAAACGATTCAAAAAAGTTCCTAAATCTTATGTTTTAGATATGATGCCAGGTTAGCTTTTTTATAATTAATTTACATTGTAAGTTGGTGAATTGGAATTAGATGATGGATTTTTATTTCCAAATTCGAAGGATTACACATTTATATCTGATTTATAATTTATAAGTTCAACTCATGATAAGGCATATTCAAAAAAATATTATGGAGAAGAATTAATTTCAATTTTATATTTTACATTAGATGAAATAAAAATAGTTAATAGTGTTGAATATCCAAAAATATCAGAAATATTAGCAGACACTGGATCAATTATATCTTCGATACTTTCAATATCTTTTTTAGTTTCAAAATATAATGAGAATATTTGCCTGTAAAAAGCCTAAAGAGAGATAATTAGTATGTATTATCATGATTTTATTGATTTTTAAATAAAAAAGAATTGGTTGGGTAAAATCATTGGTGTTAATTTCAAAGGAAGAGATTATGATCCTTAAAAATCAGGAGAAATTTTGAATAAATTACATCAAATAGCAATTGCAAAAATGAATTATTTAAATCTATAAAATGAAGTAGCCAAGTAATTATATTATAAAGCATATTAGATTATAATTAATTATATAAGAACATTTAGGATTACAATAAATTAAAAAATATTTAGAAGTTGATTATAAATTAGAAAATTTATTTGAAAAAATAGGAATACCTGAAAAAAATATTTAGTCTATTAATTAAATAGTATTTGAATTATTTATAACAAGCTTCCATCTGACCAACAACATATGAGAAATCCACAACAATAAGTGAGTTCTGAAACAGAAATATTATAACAAAAAGAGAATAATTTAGATTAAGAATTAGATGAAAGAATCTAGTTATTAATTAATAAAAATATTAGAAAATTACAATAGCATGATACTAAAAATTAAGAACATTAAGATAGTTCACAAAATTTAAATATTAATTTATAGGTGATAAACCTTGAATAATCATAAACATCCCTGAAATGAATATAATCAAAAAATTATATAAGCTTTATCTTTAAAAATTTAAGTTAATATATAATTAAGCATATTTTTAATATTCTTAATTCTTCTAAAATATTAATTTATTTTGTTCATCTAATTTGCTAATTATAAAATACTTGATATATTATTATTTTATATAAAATCATCAACATTAGATTTTCAAGCAAGTATAATTTCCTTGCCATTTAATTGTACTTTTTTTCCTTTATATTTTTCCTTTGCAATTTAAATATAATCTAAAAATTTTGAATCAATTTATTCTAAATCTATCTAAGTATTTGGTGGAAGTCCATTACCAATAGATGGATCATAAACTTCTATATCAGCAAATGTACATAATGGTGCAATAGGGTAAGAAGTACCTTTTATAAATGAATTAATATTTACCATCTGTTTCATAGACATTTTATAAAGGAAGGAACCAAAAATAAGAATAATTAAAAAACCATGCTACATTAGCTATCCATCCACGATCATATAGATTACTATTTTTTTTAATTGAAGTTGAACAACAGAACAAACCATTTTATCCACTTTTCATTTACTCTAAAGTTGTTTAGTTTGTTATAACTAAAATAGAATGATAGCAAAACAAAAAGAATAACATAGCACAGGTTGGATACATAACTAAACTTGAAAAGGTCCAAAACAAGTAAAAAAAAGTACTTTATTAAGAAAAAAAGCCTTGATCATTTCTATAGAGATCTTTAAAATACACATAAGATGCCCAGCTATATTGAATTGCCCCAATCTAAACATAATTATGGAACAAGTACTGTCATATACATTGTAAATAAATAAAATGCCCTATGATTTCTAAGCCCCACACAGTTATCAATCCAAGGGCAGTGATGATCCATTTTTAAAATGCATTAATTGCACATAGAGCAATGATGAGCTCTGATAGGTTTCCATTTATTGCATGTTGCACAAGCTGCATTATTTTTATAAATAGGATCAATTCTTCTATGATCTGGTGCTAATGGAGCTCTTTATGCAGTAATATTTTTTATTGTAATTGCTTAATAGTATGACCACATAGCCATTATGTAGATAAAATAAATCATAAAGTTTTGTATATTCTAAGAAACACTGTCTAGTTTTAATTCAAAGTACTAATTTTATTCTTCATTTTACATATTATTCTAAAATCACACAATTTGTTGGCATTAAGACAGTGAAAAAGATTACAAATGGCCCTGCTTATTTGCTAAATTGGTTCATCTTACTAACCTTCTTTTCATGAGGTTGTTTAATTGGGAGCATTTAATAATAATAATAAAAATAATTTTTTTATAAGGAACAATCATTTCGTGAATTTTATATTTAATAGAGAAAGAGTTTGTAAATTTATTATTGGAAATCTTAATAAACCTTAAAACTCTTTTTTTTGGATTAGTTTCCTTTCACAATAAACATTTATGGCAAAAATATTTAATTAAAACCTTCTATATTATTAAATAAGTTTTTATCTATTTTACTATTTAAGATGAGAATAGCTTTCTAAATTACAATTTTTGAATTCATCTAATTTTAAATAATATGAACCAAATATTATTTTATTTAATAATTTATTAGATTATTATTTCCATTATAATTAAAACATTAATAACATTATGATAGAATCAAATTAGAATATAATAACTTTAATAAATTATAAGTCAAATTCCTATATCGTTGTTAATATATTGAATGAAATGTTTTAAATTGAGTATTATAGAGTAGAAAAAGAGTAAAATTAATAAATAATTTAGTCCATAGTAAGACTAAATGCAAACTTTGCTAATATAGACTCTATAAACTTTTTAATATATTGTAGTTTTTATAGAATTAGATTCTTATGTTAAAAAATGAGTGAAATTTTCCATCAATCCATATAAGTTTTATTAAAAGTTTTATAAAACTTCTTTTGATTAAATTGAAAATCATACTCTTAAAATGACTATCTTAAAGAAAGCAAGAAAATTTAAATGTGAAAACCTCGTTAGATTTAAATAGCAACTAAAGTATTTATTAAAAATAACCAGAATAAAAATTAAACTATTTTGGAATGATGTAGGCAATCCTTAAATAAACATTTTTAATTTATGAATAATTACATTAATAATATGAATCATATAAAGATTTGATTAATTTATATTAGAGTTATGCAAATGCTATTTATATATATTGAGAGGATAATACATCAAATATGGAGAGACTTAATTTTAATAGTTAGATGTTGTATGCTATGGGGAAGATTTCTTAGATTATTTAATTTATTAACAATCATAAAAATTACCAATAATTAAATTTTATATATATGACAGAAAAGGAATAACAATTCAAACCCTTCTTAATAGCATTTTATTCAGGTCTTGCATCTATGGTAGGCGATATGATTATGTTTCCTTTTGATACCATTGGAACAAGAATCAAAGCACATAAGTCTGAGTTCTTGGGGATGAAGCAAGGATATAATCTTATTGTTAAGAATGAAGGATTTAAATATTTATTCAAAGGGTTTTCCACAACAGTAATGGGTAATTTGTATTAATTATCAATAGGTTCATTTATACCATATGGTTCATATTTTTTAGCTTATGAGTATATGAATTATTATGCAATCAAATTAACAAAATGCTTAGAGAAAGACGGAGAAAAAAGTAAGCTTAATTTATTGATTCCTCTTATCACTTCACCATTAGCCGAAGCTGTGTCAGTCATAAGTATAAATATATAACTATTAAGCCTACATACCTTTTGATACTTTAAGAACCAGAATGTAGATGAATGTTCCTGAATATAATTATAAAGGAATATTTTCAGGATTAATGGAAATTTCTAGAAAAGAAGGTTGGATTCGTTTATTCTAAGCATCTTATTTATACATGGCCTCTGTAGTTGTATATACAACATTCTAAATGTGGTTCTATGAATTATTGAGATATGAAATCTTAAGATAAAGGGATGATTAAACTTTACATAATCAACCTTTAGCAATTCATTAATCTATTATTGCAACAATGATTTCAACTGCTCTGGCTGCAGCCATAGTCAATCCTGTTGATTTTATCATTACTAGATACTAACTTGTAGATAGTAGTTAGCAATAATTATCAGTGAAAAATTTGGTTTTAGAAGCTTGGCATTAAGAAGGAAAAAAAGCATTTCTTAAAGGTTTAGGAACAAGAGTATTTTAATGCAGTTTATTTTCTATCTTTTATTTTCCAGTTTATGATCATTTTAAATCTAAGTATGGAATCACTTTAGCAGATTGAGTAATGGAATAAAAGTATGACTTTGTATAATGTATATGATTTTAATTAAATATTAATCAGATAAATTCTGAATATAAAATACAGATCATCCTTTATTCAGTAACAAAGATGGACAATCTCAAAATTCATCTGATACTGATTCTGAAGATATTGAATTAACACTTATAAACTGTTCTTCAAATCTAAAAAGTTGACCTAATTTTTATATAAATAAATACTTGAAGAATTAGTTGTAAGGCTTCTTGATTATGTTTCAGTTGGAAGTAACCCTTAATAATTTTCTCGTATTAAATCATTCTAATTTAAGATTATTGATTTCAAATCCGGCAATAACATTTGATCACTACTAATACTATCGTAGCTTGTAATAGGACCATCTATTCTTTTTTAAAGACTTTAAATATCATCTGAGAAGTATGCTTTCATGTTTTAAACAATTTAAAAGTTCTATACTGATTTCATGTTTTAATTATTAGTTATTCCTTAATAATTAAATCTTTTTTCTTAAATTATTCATCCATAAAGACTTTCTTTATAAATTAATCAATACCAAATATTATTGGATTTGGCAGAAATATAAATAGAAATGACGTATTTAAATATATTATTTTGAGCGAAAAAGATGATTTAAAGAACAAAATTTAAATAAAGTTATTAATATAAAAATTTAACAAATAATAGTTAATTTTATAACTTATCATATCAAAATCTTATATCTTAAATAAAGCCCCCTTATTATTTTATAATTTAGATATGGGAGGAATTAAACCTTTAATATGTGAAATATTGTAGTGAATAAGGATATGATAATAAATGCAATTTTTAGTCAAAATTTATTAAAATCTCTAATTAATTCATATAAAATGCACTTTTTTTTTATGAGATTTTTTTATTTATCCTTTATTGCTTATACTTCTTTGTGATTTATTTTTTAAAATTCCTTATGAAATAAAACTTTGATTTTATGTCGAAGTATCTGTTTATTATGAATACTACTATTAAATAAGCCTAAGTTTTTAGGCTTCCTTTTTTTATACAACATCAGATTTGATTCTTCTATGTTATGAGTTGTTTGTTGAATGCCCATCTAATATTCTAAATGTATATTTAATTATTACTCTGGATGAATATCATCTAAACTATCTGGTATTATTTATTTAGCTATGCTACTCTTTAGAAAATAAGTTTTGATAAATTAAAACTAACTTTGAGGAATTTGATTCATTCAAGTATTAATAATTAAATTTTTAAGAGTAAAATATTATCTTTCTTTTTGAATTGACATCATTAATAATGTATTGAATAATAAGAATATATTTAGAATTTTAAAATCGGTTATAGAAAAATAAATTTGGATGACTCTAAATTTAGATTCATTGCTTCTACTTCACTTAATATTTATTGATAGCTGTCTAAACAATTTATCTATATTCTAAAGTACAACGAGATGGAATGGAAAACGAGACCCTTTTCTAACTCTACGTTTCCTTATTACAACGATTTTTTAATAATCCTTTTGGCTTTATAGCTAAATCAAGTTGTTCAGTCAAATCTTAATGTTTATTTGGCTTCAAAGTGTTTTTAGTACCTTAAGTTTTTGATCTAGTTCTTCCAGTCATTTCTTCTAGATCATTATTGCAACTAAATTCATTTTCTTCTTCTCTTGCAGATACTAAAATGGGAGAGTGCTTATGAAAATATTATTTTATGTAGTTAAATTTATTAGGTACTATAGCATGTGAAATTGTTTTAAAATGATATAATTTAACTAAGCATCCATTATGTTCATCTTTAAAAATAAGACTAATATTAAACAATTAATATAAGTACTTAAGAGTTTAATCAAGCATAAGTTTTAATTTTGATAAAATAATATATATTCAAAGTTGTCACAATTCAATTTTGTAATATAATGATTAATCACGATTACTATAAATAGTTGACTAATTTAATCGTTTGCTAGACTATCTTCTTGATAAGCTTTTGCTTCTTATTAACTTTCTTTCAGGTCTTACTTATTCTGTAATTAAAAATCTAACTGATTTTATTGTCTAAGATGAGTTTGGGGATTGTGAATCACTATATCTACTTTTTTTTATTATCCCTTTTTATTTTTAATTATATGGTTTATTTTATTTTGAAGGTGAAAAGTTTATTTTTTTAATACTTAATGTCTTATTGGGTTATATTGTAAATTCATTTGGATATTGCCTACTGATTCTTATTGTTGTAGGACATGAATTATTAAATTAAGTTAATTCACAGATTTCAAAAGATTATTCTGATAATGCCTACATAGGACTACCTGGATCTTCAGGTTACTAAGGATGATTCTGTTCTTATTGCAATTATAATTTTGTTTTATTCATTTCTAAAATTTATTTTTGGGGAAAACTATATTTTAAAGTTTAACTAGCTTGATGATGATTTTGCTATTCTTTTTCATCAAATGAATGTAGAGATTAAAATATTACCATAGAATTTTAGGTTTAAGAACATTAAACTCCCATAATGATTATATTTGGATGAATATTTGTTATCAATAATATATACTTTATTGAATTTCTAAAAAATTCTTAGAAATCAATATAACATATAATTGAATTAGTAAAGAATAATCATTAATAAAAGGTTCATAATTTTACTTTCAAAAATTATTAAAAATATTTGAAGTATTTAAATTAGATCATTTTTTCTTCATTTATTAAAGATAATTTTTGTTGAATGTTTTTCTATACCTATCAGTAGTTTGGAAATTTCTTAAGAAGATCCCTTATGAAATCTTAAACCTGAGAATTCTTATTAAAAGAAAATATTAATGATTTAAAAACTTAGTCTTATGATATTATATTAAAAATGAAAATTATATGATACTAATAAAAAATATTAAAAAATTAAATAATCTATTTATCACAGATTTTACAAATTTTCAATTCCAATTGATTTGAAATTATGAATTTAAAACTCATTATAATAAGTTTATTTAAGAAGTTGAATACTATAGAACAGATCTAATATATATAAAGAAGAAAGAAGTTTTGACAGTAATTAGATTATGAGAAATAGTATGTATCTTACAACTTGATGTAAAAATTCAATAGAAATACTATGAAAACGGTTCAAACATGTTAAAATTTAGAATAATTATTTTATGATTGACAATTTAATTGAATTTAGAAAATTCCATAAATTTATTTTATACTTGTTAAATATATTGTGACCTTATATATATATATTGTTCATTTAAATAGAATTCTATCATACTTATATCAAATATGATGTAAAAAAATTTGATTAGAAATAGTTTTTTTCATTTTAATATAGTATATATATATATAGATATGTTTATGTAATACAAATAATATGAGAAATAAATTACATAAGTTTAATAATATAATGAACTTTTAAATTTCAATAATAATTCATTGCAAAATCTTCAACTAAGAGATTATCATAGTGTGATTCACTTTGTAATTTTTCTTTTGTAAAATCAATGTTAAAGAGGAGTCTCATAACATCTTTAAATGTTAATGTTTAGATGAGGTTTCCAAAGAGATCATCATATGCTTATGTATGGTCTTAATAAGCTTTAGCTAAATTTTCATCCATCCTTATACAATTTTAGTATTTGAAAAATTCATTAGTTAAAGATAATCCACATAATAATAGAACTGTTTTATGTAATGTGAGTGTTTTTCTCCACTTCATGAATACAATAGAAAAACAAAAAATCGGAACAAGAGCTAATCATTAATGATCATAAAAAAACCTGTATTATGCACATAAAACTTAAAAAATTTAGGCAAGGATGATTTATTTAATGATTGTTATTAATTTGTAAAATATAATTCTTAAAGTTTATTTCCTATAGCAATCTTCTCACAAAGATTAAAGATTGTAGCATCTAAATATTTATAATCGTTTTTTATTTTATCATATTTGAGGATTGTGTCTTATTCTTCAAGAATTTGATCATTATAATTTTTAGGAACATACTCTGTTTTGCTTGATAATTATTTATATTTTCTTGTGTCCATTAATAAAAAAATAAATTCATTATTTAATCTTAGTTAAGAAAATATAATAGAGAATGAAAATTAAATGATTATCAAAATATACTCTTCTAAATAAGTTTTTAAGTTTCATATAAGAATCCTTTTGAATAATAATTTAACATAAAACTATAAAAAAGCCATTTATTTAATGTAGAATAATGATAATAATAATTGTTGGAACTTATAACTTAATCATTAATTTAGACTGTTACTTTAAAGAATGAGTGATATAATATATATATAAATTATTCAACTATTTTATAAATACTTATATTTAGTTAATAATTCATATAATTATAAGCCTCTCTAATATAATTCCTCATTTTAATGGACCAATAAAGCTACCTCCAATCCAAAAGATACTTTTTATACTCTTTTAGAATGGAAGTCTATTCTATAAACAAAAATAAGATTTTTATTTGATTCAAATGCTACCTCCATTTCTCCTTATTGCAAACACTTTTATTAAAGTAATTCTTCATGATTTTGATAATGAGTGGCTGATAATACTATAGGTGGTGTTGGAGACATCTACATAAAATATTCTAATGCAGATTTATGAAGATTAGATCCAACTTAATATTTAAATGCTATATAATATAAATAGAAATATATACTTTTTCCAATTTCATCCATCAAAACTAAAGATCTACTTGAAACTTTTAATGCAGAACTCAATTATAATAATTCTAGATTAGTTATACTTAAATTTGATTATTACTTACCTTCACATGGAAATAAAGCATGAATTTCTTCTAATAAATATGTATCTACATTCAAAGCTGGAACTGGTAATCCACAATGAACCAAATAAATTATTATACCAATTTATCTAATAAATACAGATTTACCAGAAAAGTTTGGACCTACAATTAAAAATATTCTTTTATCATTTAATACAAAATCATTTGGTTAAAATTCAACATTTTATTTTTTTGTTTATTCAACTAATAAATGTCTTCCTCCTTAAATTTTCATTTGATTATTATTATTTAATTTTGGAATACATAATCTCATTTATGTAATTGCAATACTTAATCCTATATAATAATCAATTTCTCCAATTAATTATTCTATTTATTATAATTAATCAGAATATGATTAAATTTATTTCACAAGTTCTATTAAGATCTTTTCTTACATAGATATAATTTAATTTTCTAAATCACCAAATTAATCATCTAAACTAAGAGTATAAGAAGTCTTAAAAACTACAAAATTTTCAGCATCTCTTTCACTAATCATTTCCCATCCTAATGTTTATACTTTATCCTCTAAATTTAAATTTGACTAAACAACCAACTTATATGAATTATTTACATATTTCACTTCAATAGATTAAGGTTTAATACCTACTAATGCCAATTCTGATTAATGTTTATTTTTTATTAATTAAATTCTTGTTTTTAAATTAATTTATAAAGATAATAACTATTCAAGTTAAGGATATTTTTGTTCTTTTATTTAAACATTTGATTAATTGAATAACAAAGATGTTTCAATAATATCAGATAATTAACATATACTTTCTAAATTTACATTACTTAAATCTTTTAATAATTAACATGTTTATTATTATGCTCTTCTATCTATTACTACCAATTATTTCACTACTGTTACAAATTCAATTAAATATTATAATTATGTAAATAACTTAGAATATGGTTCACTCTTCTCTTAATATGTTGACAAAACCTTCAAAACTATATTATATTATTTTAATAATACTTTATGTGAATGATCCAATCTTTCCTGGCATTTTTATAAATTTTTAATTTGAAGGTTAGAGTGATAATTATTGAAATATGTACAAATTCTATAATCTTTTATTTATTATCTAATAAGATGATATTGGATTCTTTAAATAATCCAAAAATATCTTCTTAGCATGAAATGTCTAAAAGTATTTTTCAAATAATTATTATATACTTAATTATTTATTCTCTTATTTTAATATTCCTAATTAATTTTATAATGAATCATTAAACTTAAGTTTACAACATTTCTCATTTTCTTATAATTAATTTATTATTGTATCTAAATTAGATCTAGATAGAATAGGTAAAGCAGAACATAAATTAATATATATTTACTTATCTATTAATGTTTCATTATATATTTCTGGATGCATAAATCCTACTTATGTTAATTTATCTTAAATATTATATTCTTCCCATTACATAAAGTTACAAAATTTAACAACTCCTTATATTATTTATTTTATAGACATTAATAATTATTAAGGAAAATTTATGGAGTAAAATATTATTAAGGTATCAATCTAAAATTCATTCAAATATTATCTAATTTTTGTTATCTAACTTTAATCTATTGTCACTAACAATAAGTTATCTTTCATTTAATATGTGATACCAATCTAAGGTTTATAATAATAAAGTGATATTTTATAATCATCTACATTATTATCATTAAAATGAAGTTTCTAGAATTGTTAACTAAATCTTAAACTTTCAAGATCTTCTTAAATAAAATGATTCATCTTTTAAAGAGGACTTAACATTTTACTTCCAATTAATGCTTAATTTGATTGATATTATCCTTAAACATTTTATATATTTGGTTTTTAATAATTAAATTCAGAACTAGAATTTAAGTGATTAAATTTATAAATTTAATTGTTATTCCTACAACTATTACCATTTTCCATTTCAAATTTGTAATCCTCAAATATAGATGATTTTCTTAATCCACAATCTAAATTAGTCTAATATTATTATTATTATTATTATTGTGGTTATCTTTGTTTTCTATCACTAAAATTTGAGTCAAATTTAAATTTAAAAGCAGAACCATTTAAATCTTTTAAAATTCTGTCTGGTTATTATTGTTATTTGATTTCCGATTGATATAATTAAGATAGACTTAAATTAATTGGAGTATGAATTGGTTTCATAATAATAATTAATTATAAATCAAAAATACTTTAAATAATTATATATATAAACTAATTCTACTCTATTTTCAATATGTAATATACATAAATAATATATATAAAAATTATAATTTATTATGAACGTTGCAGATAGAGGAATGCATATAATTCTCTTATATTTGAGAATGAATGCTTATACAATTCTATCAATTTAAATGCTAACTAAAGTTAATCAAATATGTTCAAGTAGAAAATTATATCAAATTTTAGATGATGGATTATAATTTTAATCTGTTTCTTTTAAAGGTGCATGTTTTATGATAATTCTAAATTTAATAGCATTTGTATATGTGAAAGCTAAAGATAAAATGCAAATTTCTGATAATTTTTTATTAGCCTTCTTAAACATATGTTGGGGAATTATAGAATTTATGAAGATTTATCAAAGTACTGAAATAAATATTAATGAATGTGAATATGTCATAAATATACAACAATTAACATTTTATTTTTAGACAACAACTGCTTTATGGGTAACTTAATGAAATTGATTTAGGTTGTATTAGGATTCTTTTTCAGTTAGATTGTTATAAGAATAACAAGCCTACCTATAACTTGCATTTCATTATATCTAATATTAGTAAATTAGAAATTAAGTTGTTTGGAAGATAATATTTATTATTTAATGATTTTTTCAACAGTATGGTTAATTGTATTAGGAATTCCATATAATTTTTTTATGAGTGCAAACAAAAGAGTAACAGGACCTTATAAATTCTTAACAACAATTGGACTTCTTATTTAGATACCAATTTGTGGTATTAAATTTATATTAAAATATAGTTTTGATTTATATTTAAGGATTAAATTATAAAGATGATACATGTCAAACAGCATATAGTGCTTAAGAAATATATATGGTTATTTCTGTATTACAATTAATACTTTTACTTATATATTTTATTTATTATAAAGTAAACATTTTGAATTTTAAATTAGAAATTCGAAAATGAAAGAAAGAATTAAGAAATAGTCAAAGAATTAGTTAATTTATCAACAACATCTACTAAATTAACAAATACAAAGTATTCTATAAAAATATGAAAATTTATAATGTAATTTACTTTACTCTTAAAAATTAGAAATAATAAATAATTGACATTATCAAACCTTTTCCTTTTCCTTTTCTCCTTTTTCTTTTTCCATCATAATCTTATCAATATCTTATTTTGGATATGTGTATTTGGTTATTCTTCTCTTAATTTTTTATTTGGGCCAAATTTTCTCATTGGTCAAATCTTCTTCATTTATTTATCCCTCTTCTTTATCTATATCTTTGTATAATGAATTGAATTCTTTGATAGCTTCATCTGCATTCAATAATTCTTATCTTTCATATTTCATGTAAGATCTACCTAGTAGTTAAAGAATATGTTTGATTAATTTATCTTTCAATTTTCAACTATGGAATTGTTTAAGGCTATTCTATTTCACCAATTTTCTCAAATTCATATTCTAATTCTATTTATGGTTATTTCTCTTAATCTTTAGATCCATATTATTCTGAAGTGTCCTAATACTCACGAGTTCTAATACTACCTAATGGTTTCATAAATTATTCACACATATCTTTAAACTAAAATTAACATAGATTTTTTAACTTTATAGAAAACATTTTTGCATATTAATACTTCATTTTCAAAACAAACAGTACTAATAATAATTCTCTTTTGTTTTTTTAAAATAGTTTCTGCTGCTATTACTTTAACCTATAAATCTTTGAATGTGATTTTTGGTCCTATTTTTATATTTCTTTAAGGTTATATTTTTTTAAAGGGTGGAGAAATCTCTGTAAGAAATCTTTATGCCAATTCATCAGAATAATCACATATTCTACATAATGGAGGATCTACATTTTCATTCATAAGAATGATCTCTTTCTCTTCTTTGATTGCTTATTCTTTTGCTTATTGAAATGGCATCACTCCTAAGAGTTTATATTTATCATCAATAACTCTGACTTCTCCTTAATATTAAATATCTTCATTAATTGGATAGGGTTTCACTTTAAGCAATGCTGATACTCTTTAAATTATGATTGGATTAAATTTATAGATTCCAAAGCAATATTTCAATATCATATTATTACCTTAAAGTTTTGTATATATTTATTATTGATAAATAAATATAGTTGTAATTCAATATAATTTTCATTCATTCACATATTTGATTAACAATGTATGCTCCTGATTTAAGAAGAGGACCAACAACAACAACATTTTTAGGAACAGCTACTTATATAACAGAACCTTAAGAATAAAATAAAGCCACAACAATATTAAAAATTGAAGAAGCATAACCACCAAATACTTTTGATGAACTATATACACCATTACCAAATTAAGTAGAATTTAAGAAGATAAACACAAATGTTTTAAATAGTATGAAATTCCCTTCAAAATCAAATGATAAAGAAGATGGTTTATTAGAAGTAAACTAAAGATAATATTATAAAGGTAAAATCCATGTTTACTTAATGGCAGAAATATTTAAATTTAGAAGAACATAAAGCTGTTGTTTCAGATTCCTTTTGGTATGTTGTTACTAAATTTTTTAAAAGAGATATTCAACCTGATGAAACATCTGAAACTTATCCCAAAATTAACTTTAATAAATTACCAAAAGAAGATTAAAAATTACTCATAAGAATATCTAGAAATTACATCAATTTATTTTTAACAATTGATCGTAAAGATGATAGACAATTATTTTTTAAAACTTATTTTGATATATTAGCTTAAAGTGTATTTTATGCTTTATTTTATTCATTTCCTTTAAGTAGAAGTAAATTTAATGATGATTTAAAAAAGTAATTATTGGATGAATTCTCATATTTATTTACAGGAATAGAAATTGCAAATAGTTAAAAATATCTTAAAGAATGGAATCTTGATTTAGGAGCTGGCAATATATTTAAAAAATAAGCAGAATAGAAATTTGCAAAATAACAATAATATGAATAATCACTACCTCCAATTGTATTAAGTTAAACAACTGTTAAGGCTAGAAATAAAAGAGTTATGGTACCTATTAAATGTAAATATTATTTTATATATTATAGTTTCTCCAATTGTATAAATCTATTTAGCTGAGAATAAATATTCAACAAGAAATTAAATATAAGAATACAAAATGAAATTTACTGAATCTGAAAAAAATTAAGATGAATTAGAATTGAAGTTTGCTAGATATATTAAATTAGCTGATTAATTAAAATCTGAAGCTATTGCTATGAGAGATGATAATGAAAATAGAAAAAAAAAGATGAAATCAGAAATAAAAACAATCAAATAAGAAACTGTTAATCATCATAAAAGATTAGAAAAAAGAAAAGCTGAAGAATTAGAAAGAGGAGCTCATGAATATGCTAATTACTTAGTATCTATGTTAAATGCAGGAATAACAGTAGCCAATTTAGGTGTAAGTAAATAAAAATGATACTATAATCAAAAATATTTATATCCTTCAAATAAACATTAAACACTTTTCCTTCTTAACAAAGTTGAAGCTTCTTCCTAAGGTTCAGAATCTGCAGATATCTGACTTTGATAATCAAAATTACCATCTATGCTCTAAATCATAATTATATTTATACTCCAGGTATATATGGTGCTTAAATTTCTTTGTTTAATAGTTTAGCCCAATTATAATTGCTTAACCAAGGATGCTCAAATAATTCATGTATTCCTTAAAAACCTAATCTTTATTACGGTTTACGTATTAATAACTAATATTATTTGTAAAATTTACTCTATTAATAAAATCTTAAACTTTAACTGAGAATTTTTCATCTCTCATTTAAACTTGCTTAGATAATATTTATTCTCTAATTTCTTATCTATTTCTTCCATTATATGGACGTTTTCCAAGAAGTAATTCAAATGCTATGACTCCTACAGCATAATAATCTACTGGAAATGAATGATCCATTCTACACATAACTTCAGGAGCCATATAACCAGGAGTTCCTGATGTATCACTAGCTTAAGAATCTTTATTTAATCGTGCGACTCCAAGATCAGTTAATCTTAAATAACCATCTTTATCAAACACTAAATTCTCAGGTTTGATGTCTCTATGAATAATACCATTTTAATGCAAATATTACAATGATAATAAGATACAGCATACAAAAAATCCTGTTTATATAAATGTTTATATAATTACTTGTTTATTCTTCAGTGAATCTCTTTTATCTACCTATGTGATAACGAAGATCTCCTCCTCTAAGAAGATCAAGAACTAAGAATAGATTTTCTCTATCTTGATATGCATAATGCATGTTTACAAGAAAAGGATGTTTGAGATATTCGAGAAGGTATTTCTCATTCATGACTGAATTAACAGATCGTTTAGATATGATCCTTAATTAATGTATATATGATTTACTTTGCTTTAATCATTTCTTTTAATGCAAACTCCTATTTATTGGCTTTCATTTCAACTCTCCATACTTTTCCAAATCCTCCTTTACCTATTACATATAAGTATTTAAATGAATGTCTGCCAATAACTAAATAAGATTAATATTATACTATTATCTTTTGGAGGTGATGATTCCATTGAGGTTTTTCTAGTTCTACTATAATTGTTTGTTGTATTAGTTGTAGTTGAGATATTGACAGAGACTCTCCCCATATAATTTGATTATTGTCTAGAGATAGATCGATTAAATGGCTAGATTGGTTTTGGTTATTCAATAGTACATTTGGAAACAGGAGAATTCTCATCATATACAATTGAGTTTTTCATGCTTAACATCGAAGAAGAACGTTTACGAGCACAAATTAGACAGTTTCTTTGATTACATTAACAGTAAGATTCCACTTTTTTTGAGATTTTAAAGCGAATTTTGTTTAGATTGAATTATGAAGGGTTTTTGTTTGGAATTATGTCTTTAAGAGAAACATTCATTAATATATAAATTGTATTAGTAATCATAAATAAAATTAAATTTATGTCATCTGCTCTATTTGCTTTAGGTTGTGGTTTAATTGTAGTAGGAGGAGGAACAAAACTATTGATTCGTACATACAGATAAATCAAAAGTAAAGAGTTTTTCAAAACTGTGGAAACTTCAAGAGCATTTTATAAAGGAACTTTCTCAACTCAACTTACTAGAAGAGAAGCTTAATTAATTCTTGGAGTCAGAGAAGGAACACCTCTAGATTAAATAAAGACTCGTCATCGTACATTATTGATGCTTAATCATCCAGATTAAGGAGGATCTACATATGTGGCCACTAAAATTAATGAAGCCAAAGAGTTGTTACTGAAATGATTATATCCATAATAAATTAATATTCCTATATGTACAAATTAAATAATCATATATGAACTCAAATGATGATGATTTATACTTAAGTGTTTCTGAAGAGAAGGATTTATACAATTATAGTGAATGGGTTGCCATCCTCTTATAGGATTATGAACCCTATAGATATTAAGATAAATATGATAAATTGGTTAATTAATATTAGAAGGATGTACTCTTTTAATAGATGATTTGGATTGTACTCAAACTAGACAAAAATAAGAACACTTTTGATGATCTTATAGCTGCTGCTATTCCTGGAGCTAAAACAAAAGGATATGAAGCTCCCATTGAGAGATTTCCTAAATAATAAGTTATTGTCTCTAAAAAGGTTCTTAAATTAAGGAGAAAACTACAGAATTACAATGTTCAATTCGATTTTGAAGATGAGTATCCTATGCCTGAATTTAGTAAAGAACTTGAATTCAAATTTGATGTGAATACAATTTTATAGCTCATTTTATAATGAATTAATTTATAAACTAATTTTTTTAGTTAATCAGTTCATAATATATTATTATTAATACATAATTAATTATAAATTTAAATTATGAATTCATCACAAAGAAGAGATGGAGTTTTCTCATTCAATTTACTTAATCCATAATTGAGTTACAAAGTTGATACAAAATGGAGGAAGGATGTTTTGAAAGATGTTAATATTTATGTTTCAGATAAAAAAGATAATGTTAATTTGGATCTTCCAGAATCATTACCTAAATTAGAAAAAGAAAGGGAATGGAGTGATTATGGCATTTAAGAATTGTTAGGTAAATTCATTGATGGCAATAAAAAATTATGAATGATATTTGAATTTTAATTTGTTAACTTTAATAATTATGTATTATTTTATATTAATTAATATACACATCTAATCACTTAATAATTTTTACTTTGTATTCAATAAACTACTTTAAATTGGTTACGGTAAGCTTTAAAAATTTCCAATCATCTTTTTCTAAACTTTTCTTTTCTTTTGGCAATTATGATTATAAATATTAGTATCCTTATGATAAAAGTTCGATAATATTCATTTCTACTAAAAGACTATTGAAATCTTCTTCTGTATAAACATCGAAAAGACAATCCAAAGCTTAAGCAGCCAACATAATATTGGATTAATTCATTAATTTTAGTAATTTTTATGTTACTAGACGTATAGTTTCAATATCATTTTTTACTTTGCTAGAATACCTAATTTTCATAACTTCTATGATGTGAAATAATATATCAGTTTTTTCAGTTAATTCACATAAATTTACAATAAATTATGGTGGAATTTATAAAACAAGTTGTGGATTCACTTTTAATAACTTTATCAAAAATATTAATTCAGATTAAGCAAGTTCTTTTTTATCCTCATCTGAAATTATATCTACTTGTAGAATAGCTTAAATCTATGGTAGAATAGGTTCTATTGTTTATAAACATACTAAAGGTTAGAGATTGGCTAATAAATTATTTCCTAAACTAAAAATTTATCAAATTTACAATTACTTGAAAATTAAAAGAGTTAAACTCAATATTTCATCAGTGAAAGTAGTTTGATCAGTAAATAATTTTTTTTAAATGACTCCAGAATAATTGAAGAAATTCTTTAATACTAATTCTTCTAATTCAATTATAATATTCTTTTAGAAAAACTATTAAAATCTCTTATTATTAACATATTGATCATCATTATCTTCTTCATAAATTCGATTCAAATAAACCAATACTTAAATTATAGATTAAGCTGAGCATTTCCAAATTTATAGTGTACTAAGTAATCTTTCATCTTATTTAAATTCAGATTCTTCCTCCATTGTCACTTATTTTTAAAGAAATGATTCAATATTATCTAATTCTTAGAAGATATTGATTCTTATGACTTCATTTATTAATTAAAACATTTCATTATCTAATCTATCTATGTTTAAGTATATTTAAAGTGTCAAAGCTTTTAATTTCATTTGATTAGCAAAATGTAATTATTTAATAATATCATTTTAGAAAATTTAATCAACATCTATTTTCTTTAAATTAAATTAAGGTATTTCTGTAAGTACTTATAATAAATTTAATGTTTCTGATATGATATCTTCATTATAAACTTTCTATAGACAATTATCTAATATTGGTAATATTCTTTAATAAAATGGCATTAATAATGTTATATTCCAAGTTTCAAATATTTCTATTGCTAAATTCAAGTAACTTGATAAAGTATTTTCTTAAATAGGAAATAATAATAAAATGCCCAATAAACCTAAGTCTTTGAATTGATCTCTAATTTCAGAACCAAAATTATCACTAATACGTAATACATTTTAGATTGCATTAAGAGCATTGATAACAACTTATGGATTGTTGTGTCTTAAATATTCTATCAATCTAACCAATAACTCCTTGGTTATAATTTATTTGACTAGAAAATAGTGAAACTAGAGAAACATTGATCTTCAGCCACAATTTAATTGAGGTTTGCGATGCAAGCAGTGAATTATTGAGGATCATTGGAATCTTCATATTAGGTCACCTTAGGGGTTTTCTTGATCTTTCTAATACGCTTGGACAGGGAATTCATTAATAATAATAATGATTTAAGATTATTTGGATATATATTTTATATATATATCTATAATCATAGTATGGATTTTCTATTGAAAGAATTTAATAATTCATCCAATTTACTTTGATGTTGATTTAATTATAAAGGACGATTAGGAGTCAAGAATGATTTGGTATTATTTTATTAAATGGATGGTTTTGAATATTTGCTTTCAAAATCTAATTTTTTACTTTACCAATCAATTGAATTTAATTCCAAAGCCAATGCAGCTAAACCATCTTTCTTATTTCCATGAACTATTATAAATTAAAATATAAAATTACTTGCATCAGCTAATAAATTCTTTTTTTTAATAAGATCAGGTGAAGTTCTTGTAGCTGAATTTGGTCTATGTTCAGTTAAAGAAAAAGGTTTCTTTTCATTAGTTTCTGGACTTCTAAGCTAATCATCATAACCTAAAGATTTTCTTTTATAATTATCAAAACAAATTTCATCTAATGGTCTAGTTTTTTGACTAGAGTATTATTATTCTTCATATTTATTATAAAATAAACTATCTTTAGTTGGTGTTTAAAATTATCTAAATATAATTATTATTATTTACTTAGACCATGAATCTCTAAGAGGAGAAGAGATATCTGATCTTCCATTTTATTATAATAATACTTTTTCATATTATTATAATTGTCTAAGAAATCCATTATTAGGATAGACTTACCATCTTTTTCTTTCAAGTAATCTTATAGCATCTTATGCACTCATATTGTTTTTTTTCATTAAATAAGCTGCAACAAGAGTAGCTGATCTAGATATTCCAGCCATACAATGAACTAAGACATTTCCTGATTATCTAGCTTTATCAATGAATTAATTAGAATTCTCAAAATGTCTTGCTATATTTTCAGACTCACAATCTTCCAAATAAATGTGTAAATAATGTTATAATGATGTTTACACATCAAAGGGAATCTTATTCATACAAATAGATAGAACTCCCTTAATTTTGTGTCTTTTCAAGTTTTCTAAACTTGCTATTATAGTTGATTAGATTAAATACATGCTGACTCTATGTTTCCTAAATATAAAGATCCCACACTGCCATTTTCTATTATACAACTCATATCATCTAATGGTTATTCAAATTAGTTAGATGCACTTAAGTATTATTTCTGTTTGATTGGTGAAAAGTTGAACATTAATTAACAATAAAAATTATTGCATTTAATGAAAAAATTGAAATAATTGCCACAATAATAATAATCAATGAGACGATCATCGTCTCTTGTAACAGTTCAACCTCAAATAGAAATAATACATTTTGAAAAAAATGCTTCACTTACTCAAAGTACCTTCTTTAAAACATTTACTGAAATGCCCTAAATGTATTAATTTGATTGATATAGGGCTGCATTCACACATTAAGTGTCAAGAATACCATCTCCAAAAGAAAGATTGTAAGTTTAGTTATAACACAATAAAAAATAAAGAGAAACCATTATAAACTAAAGTAGAGAAAGATAAGAAAATGCTATGACTGAAGCTTTATCTCTAACTCAAAAGACAAAATTTAGAAATTATTAAAAACTGAAGCGTAGAGATCAATCACCAAAAAAGGCAATGGAATTAAAACCATAACAAAAAGGTATATATTATTGCAATATAATTAGTGTTCCAGCTTCCTAAATTGGATGCACCCATAGAATAAATCATGGATACTCCTACTCAACTTACTTTCTATTTTGAATCTCAAAGACTCACAAGAGATATAAGAACATTCAAACCATCATTCACAGAACAAGCTGCATTTACATTATTCAATGATTAATTATATTTATATGGAGGAATAGGAGGAGATGGAGTTAGAAATCAAATGCTCAAATATGATATAAGTAATATTAAATATTTATCTACAGAATTCCAGATATGGCAAGTAGTATAAGGAAATGGAGATCATCCTAAATAAGGAAGAGCAGGTTTATCAGTGGTTCAATATAAAAATAAATTTATCTACTTTGGTGGATGTGGACAATTCAATCCTAAACTAAAACTTAGAGAATGCACTAATTCTATTTATGAATATACTGTAAGTACTATGACTTGGGAAAAGATTCATCCTTAAGGTGATTATATAGAACCTAGAAGATAACATAGAGCATGTTTAGTTGGTTCAAAATGGATGCTTGTATATGGAGGAATTAATTCAAATGAAGAAGTTCTATCAGATACTGCTGTTTACAATATGGAAAAGTAGGTGTGGAAATTATTTAAAGTCAAATCTCCTCCTGTAAGTTGTCATGCCATAGTTAATATTTCATCTCAAGGCAAATTTCAAGAAACTATGACTACTGATATAATGCCATCAGATAACATATATTCTTTTGGAGGTAAAGATGCTGAAGGAAATTCTGTTAATTATATGCGTAAACTAACATATTGTTCATCTAATAATACTCCTCTTTCATGGGATATTGTGGAGACTATTGGTAAAGGACCTTATCCTATGCACAATCACACTATTGAATATCTAAGAAAAGTTTAAGGTATAGCTGTCATAGGTGGATTAAGAGATTTCATTGTAAATGGTACTTTAGAATCAGATGAATATTATATCTTTTATCCTAATTTGAATATTTGGTAATAAGTTATTGCTGAAGGGCTCAAGATTCCTCGTTGTGCTCATTCAACTGTTTTATTAAGTTCTAAAATTGCAGTCTTTGGAGGAATAGGAAGTGAAAGATATCTAGAACCTGATGTTGGATTCATTGAAACAGATTAATAATAGGTGTTATCTCGAGTAACTAAAGATAGGATTATGTACAATAATACACCTATTCTTGAAGAACCATCAAAATTGGAATTTTAATTAAGAAAAAAAAGATCAATGTTTTATGAAGAATCTGATGTTTCAGATGGATATAAACCATTTAAAATAACTCTTCGAAAAACTACTTAAGCAAGAAGATCATATCTTCCAAATCCATAAAGAAAAAAAGTATTAATGCGATATGATATAATGATTGGATTTGTAAAAAAAGTTATTCATGATAATCTGCACATACTCTAAAATTTTGAAAAATATTTAGAAAGAAAAATAATCTGATTATTATCATATTAATAATTGTTTTCTTTAATCCAATGGTGATGATAATGAACTGTAAGATTTACTTGATAATTTGAAGTTACTATGACCTATTCTTACATTCAGTCGACTGATACTCCTAGGAGTTATTTTGGTTTATTTAGAGTCTTCATTGTCTGAGTAAGAGCATGCCATTTCGAGAAGGTTCTATTTAAGTCTATTTGGATTTTTGATGATTTCTTGTATTTGAGGATCCCATTATACAATTAGATCTATTTGATTATTATTGATTATCTACCTTTAATTCTTCCTCTTTAGTAATGAGTAATTTCATTTGATTTATGCATACAATAAACAGTATAGAACAGTTTTCCCTAAATTGTGTCAAACTTGTCCATTTAATTTAATGACTAATATTTGGAATAAAAATGAAATAATCACTCCAATGTCAGAGTACAATTTGCTATATGTATGAATTATATTTCATTGTAGTAATATAATAAACATGTCAATCAAGTTTAAAATATAAAAGAATAACCAATGAATGTAGAGAAACCATTCCATAAGAAAAAATTAAAACCTTCTACATCCAAAAAATTACTTGAAATCAAACATCCTGAAAACACTGAAAATAAAATATTAGTGTAGAAAATCTTAACTATCAATAATTAACCTTCATCTTATGCTTTAAATGATGATTTACCTATTAAACCATCTAATTTAGGTTAGAAAATATTAGAAATGAGAAAATTAATTGAAGATAATGAAGTATTAACTATAAATTAATATTAGGGTATTGAAAAGAGAATAAAGTAAACTAATAGTGTTATCAACTTTGATAAAATAAAATAAGAATACAAGAAAAATAAAGTATATTTAAAGAATCTTACTGCAAATTCTCGACGCATTTATAATTGCTTTGTTCCAAGAGTATAAGTTCCAATGGAGGTTAAAAAAAAGAAGAAAGTTAATGAAAAAAAGTAGCAGTTATAAGATCTTAAACGATTATAATAATAATAACCTGAAGAAGAAAAAGATAAAAAACCTGTTTAATAAGTAGAAGAATCTAATGTAGATGATGTGTAATAAATGAAAAGCAAATCAAACTTAGATTAAGATAAATTAATATATTAACTTAATGAATTAAAATTAAAAGAAGACTGTTCAGAACAATCAGAGGATGATTGATCAATTATTTAATAAACTAGAAGTTAAGAATTCATTAAATTATTCTGCATAATTCGTTTATTGAAATTAATCCTCTTCTATTTCACTTTCTATAGTATTTGTACTACATCCTTTAACTGAATCATTTGCATCTATACTACAAGATTGAGAACAATAGTAATTATCATAAACGACACAGCCATCATTCTTGTAAAATTTCTTGTTGCATTTTGAACATTTGATCATATATTCTTAATTAAATTATATCAGACATTATTAACTACAAAAGTTCCTTCCATTACAATTTATCTCTGTATCATCAAAAATCTTATAACATAACCAACATGCTAATTTTGCTTAATTACATTATACTCCACTTACTGACATACTTACTTTACTTTAACAGAAACTATCTTCTTGCATTTATTATATATTTTCAGGCATTTCTTTTAATGCTCTCATTATTTTTATTTAATGACCTGGTAATATGCCCATTTCTCTTAACTATTAAACAGTGACATTCTCTCTAAATAAGAAATAAAAAATACTTAAACTTTGAATTGTGTAATTTAAAAATTTTTCTTTATATTGCAACAATCCTACTTAGGTAAAAAATATTTCAATATCTTTGTCTATTGCTGGTGTTTTAATTGATTTTTCTAAAGGTTGTAATTTAGCTGATGTTGGTCTAACAACTGTAGGGATAGATTTCTTTTCAAAACTATTTTTTTTTTGTAGTAAATTTTGAGTATAATTTCTTAATCCTTTATCTATTTTAGCAGCTTTCCATCTAGTACCATTTTATCCGGTTGGTTTTTCTGATTCCCTCTTAAATTTTTCTTATTGCATTATTTATTTAAGTTGTTATAATTGTTCTTCCTATTGATTTTGTTAGATTGATAAATACCATATGTTTAGTTTCTTTCTCCAATAGTTGAGTAGTTTGAGTCAACTAACTTGGTTTTTTTTTATTTGAGATACTTCTTAACTACATTAATTATAATTATTTGTTTAGGATATTTAAGCAATAAAATTTATGGCATGGATATATAAATAAAAATAAGAAAAAAATCTTTTTATCATAAATGTCTCAAAGACCTCCTGCACCATCAAGTAAAATAATCTTTCTACTTTTTTAGATCAACCTCCTCAACAACCATAAGCACCATAATATCAACCATAACAACCATAATATGCACCTTAATTTGCTCCTTAATATGCTCCTCAATATGCACCTTAATATGCACCTGCCCCATTAGCAACCTATCCAACATAATATGCTCCTGCATATGCTCCAGTTGCTCCATTAACATACAGTGTTGCTAGACCAGTTGCACCAGTTGTTGCTTAACCAGTTGTTGCTTAACCAGTTGTTTAAGCCCCAGTTTTACAATAATCAGTTATTGCTTAACCAGTCGTTTAACAATCTGTTCATGTAACAAAAAAATTCAAATTTAAATTAGGCAACAATCAAAGGAGAATCAAGAATTGAATATGTCCCATACTAAAAGGCTGTTATGGAATATGAAGAACAGGAAGTCGTTCAATATGTCCCAAGAGAAAGAAAAGTCACAGATTATTATGCAGTTGAATATTAAACAGAATACGTCCCATAAGTATTCTAAGAGAAATACACAGNGTTCCTTCCATTACAATTTATCTCTGTATCATCAAAAATCTTATAACATAACCAACATGCTAATTTTGCTTAATTACATTATACTCCACTTACTGACATACTTACTTTACTTTAACAGAAACTATCTTCTTGCATTTATTATATATTTTCAGGCATTTCTTTTAATGCTCTCATTATTTTTATTTAATGACCTGGTAATATGCCCATTTCTCTTAACTATTAAACAGTGACATTCTCTCTAAATAAGAAATAAAAAATACTTAAACTTTGAATTGTGTAATTTAAAAATTTTTCTTTATATTGCAACAATCCTACTTAGGTAAAAAATATTTCAATATCTTTGTCTATTGCTGGTGTTTTAATTGATTTTTCTAAAGGTTGTAATTTAGCTGATGTTGGTCTAACAACTGTAGGGATAGATTTCTTTTCAAAACTATTTTTTTTTTGTAGTAAATTTTGAGTATAATTTCTTAATCCTTTATCTATTTTAGCAGCTTTCCATCTAGTACCATTTTATCCGGTTGGTTTTTCTGATTCCCTCTTAAATTTTTCTTATTGCATTATTTATTTAAGTTGTTATAATTGTTCTTCCTATTGATTTTGTTAGATTGATAAATACCATATGTTTAGTTTCTTTCTCCAATAGTTGAGTAGTTTGAGTCAACTAACTTGGTTTTTTTTTATTTGAGATACTTCTTAACTACATTAATTATAATTATTTGTTTAGGATATTTAAGCAATAAAATTTATGGCATGGATATATAAATAAAAATAAGAAAAAAATCTTTTTATCATAAATGTCTCAAAGACCTCCTGCACCATCAAGTAAAATAATCTTTCTACTTTTTTAGATCAACCTCCTCAACAACCATAAGCACCATAATATCAACCATAACAACCATAATATGCACCTTAATTTGCTCCTTAATATGCTCCTCAATATGCACCTTAATATGCACCTGCCCCATTAGCAACCTATCCAACATAATATGCTCCTGCATATGCTCCAGTTGCTCCATTAACATACAGTGTTGCTAGACCAGTTGCACCAGTTGTTGCTTAACCAGTTGTTGCTTAACCAGTTGTTTAAGCCCCAGTTTTACAATAATCAGTTATTGCTTAACCAGTCGTTTAACAATCTGTTCATGTAACAAAAAAATTCAAATTTAAATTAGGCAACAATCAAAGGAGAATCAAGAATTGAATATGTCCCATACTAAAAGGCTGTTATGGAATATGAAGAACAGGAAGTCGTTCAATATGTCCCAAGAGAAAGAAAAGTCACAGATTATTATGCAGTTGAATATTAAACAGAATACGTCCCATAAGTATTCTAAGAGAAATACACAGGTAAATATAATAAATAAAAAATTATTAGAATATGTTCCAGTTGACAGATATTAAGAAAGAGTTGAATATTATCCAGTTGAAAGATAAGTTGTTCATGTAATTATTTCCTTAAATTAATTTTTAGTAATAAGTTGTTCAATAACCAGTTGTGTAATAAGTTGTTTAACAACCAGTTGTCTAATAAGTAGTCTAATAACCAATTGTATAAACAGTTGCACCATAACCAGTTGTTCAATAATATGTATAATAACCAGTCAGTGTTGTTTAACCAGTATAAACTTATCCAGTCTAATATGCTGCTCCAATTGTTTCATCAAGAGTGATTCCATCATACCCAACATATCCATAATATCCTTAATATCAACCTGCACCATAATAAGTTTAATAATAAGCTCCCCCCAGATCAAATTTGAACAATAACATTTGATAAATTATAAGTACATCATATAATAAATAATTTTGTTTATTTGTTTTTTTTATACATACTTTATGTTATGTTATGTTATGTATTAATATATAATAATCAAATTCTCTTTAATTGATCAGGATTAGGTACCAATTCATTTTATAGAAAAGTATAACTTATACAATTATTTCTAATCCATTCCTTTAATCTTTCTCTTTCTACAATATTTGATTCTAAAGCTCTAATATGATCATTATATCGATCATTAGTTAAAATCATTCCTCCCTTTTCTCTTGCATATTGAATCATATAAGAGTCATCATAATTCCAATTTGGAACTCCATAAGCATATCCTTTATTCTTCATTTCTAATAACATTTTGACATCATCAGGTAGTTTGTTAATATTATTTTTCTAATAGATAATTATTTAATTATATTACATTAGATTCTTTCTTTTTATTTATCTCATTATCATTAAAACAAAAATCAGGTAAAATAATCATTACTTCATGTCCTCTCTTTATCCAAAATTCTAAAGCACATTTCAAACCTTAAGAACAAAACTTTGCTATCTAAGATTACTCTTATCCATATCTAATTGCCACATTCATTCCATCTATTATAATAAGTTTCTTAATCAATTCTTTAGGTATCTATTATTCCAATTTTGGTTCTTTTACATTTTATATTTAAATTCCATGTAATTATTATATTATTTATTCACAAACATAAAATAGTATTGTTGATGTCTAATTATCTTCTTCTTTATAGATTGAAGATTATTGTTTAAATGTCTGAAGAACATGATTATAACAAATGTATCCTACTAATGGTATTTCAAATGGAAACAAAAAAGTGTGAAATTATTCATTCAATTAAGATTGAAATTAAAATAAATCATTATTCATATTCTCTGTCTAATACAAATTTTATCTTGAATATAAAAAGATTTATGCCAATTTATCATTTAAAGAAGGATATTCAGATAATAAATATGTACAAATTAAAGGTTAATCATATAAATAGTAAATGATTGGAATTACTAATTATAAATATGTTACTGGAAACACTTAATCTAAATTCTTCATTGAATTCTAAAGCAAATATTTTAATATAAAATCAAGTGAATTGACATATAATCCATAGACATATTTAATTGATTCTCTCACTAAATCATTATCTTTGATATCTTGAACAGTCTTCAATTAGAATGTAGTTAAACTATTGTGTAAACCAAAGTTTGTTATCATAATTACTTTTAATAACAATTGATATTATTATTTATGATCACTATGTACATTTGTTTTGACTATCTTAAAATACTCTTATAAATGATAAAACATATTAGTTAATTAAGGCAACTCTTCAAAACCAATTTTAGTAAACTATATTAACTCTAAATTCATACAACAATTGTATTAAATCTTATTAAATAAACCATAAAAGTTCTTAAATATGTATCCCTATCCAATTCACTTGCAGGTTTAATGTGTTTAGCCCATTCATTATAATGAGTTCTATTCATTTCAAATACTTCATTCATATTCTCTTTGCAATTGTAAGATATTTGAGCAAAATAGGCTTTAAATAGATAACATGCTGCATTGAATGTGTCTTAAAATTATCTCATTAATTTAGCTACTAAGAAGTAATATTTTCCTTAAAAGGGATAGATAGATATTGCCTTATTATAGAATAAATCAGCAAATTTAAAATTATCCTTTGGCTATTGATTCATCTTTTCAAATCTCCTACCAAGATGTTCATGTAATTCACCAGCATAACAATATAAATTAGCTAAAAATTATCTGAATTAATTATCATTATTCAATTCTCCTAGTTATTGTTATTGAGTTAGATTTTTGATAATAGTTTTTAAGAAATTTATTCGAAGATCATAAAATTATTTAATTTCTTAATCTACATCTGGAGATATGCTTTTTAATTCAATATCAATTTATTGTTTAAGAATATGCCACATTCTTTTATCAATTTACTTAAAATTATTGCCTTAAGTATTACTTTAGCAATAGCAAAATTAATGCCAGATAAGATTAACTCTGTAGTTACTTAAAAAAATTGTTTTGTATCATCACAATTCAATTCTTGAAGTGTAAAGACAACATTAGGTTTTTCCTTATTTCTAGTATAAAGATTAATAATACTTCAATTTATCTAATAACTCTTTGAATTTGTTATATAAACTGATCTGTGTTTCAACATTCATATATTAAATATTATTATAAAGAATTATGATAAGTTAATCTGAACTTTAGAATGAAATTAAGTAATTCATAAAAGATTCAAATTGGAATGCTGTTGTCTAAGAATAAATCAGTTAATTTGAAGCTTTTTTACCAACTAATCCTTGGCTATTCGTATATGAACAACCCTCTAATTTAGCACATTATTTATATTTTCTAACAACAAATAATCAAACAAAACAATAATTGTAATCTATGCTCTATCAACTCTTGGTAGAATAGTATCAATTAACAAAAGTCAAAAGATCTTATTTGATAACTAGTTTTACTTTACTTTTTATTCCACATAATTTAGCATTATTATAAAAGTACATAGTTGACAATTATGATGAAATGCTAACAATAGACAAAGCTGTTTAAATCATTATTTGGTCTTTAAGGTTGAGAGAGTTACATGAATTAGCAGAGTAAATGAAAAAAGTTAGTCCTATTACAATGAATATACTCTAATAATTTGAAACACAATTAAACAATTCAAATGAGCAATATAGTTTTGATTTATTAATTTAACTGTTAAAAAAATGATTGAATAATATAAGGTTCATGAATAAATTGGTTAAGGAGAGTTTGGAAAAGTCTATAGAGCAACCAATCTTCTTACTTAAACAGTAGTTGCTATTAAAAGTGTGGATGTGGCCAAATTTAATGAAACACCAAAATTACTTGAATTAAGTATGCAAGAAATAGAAGTACTTTAAAAACTTTAACATTGTCCATATGTTGTTAAATTCATTGAATTAATTAAAATGACTCATCAATATCATTTTGTATATGAATATTGTTCAGGAGGTCCTCTTGATAAATTATTGTTATTGTAAGGACATTTTACAGAGAGAAAATCATTAGAGATAATTTATCAATTAATTTAAGCATTTAAAGTTCTTAGAGAAAATTCAATTATACATAGAGATTTAAAACCATCTAACATATTAATTCATAATGGAATTTACAAATTAGCAGATTTTGGATTTTGTAAACCAATCAAAAATGATGTTACAGCCACTATGTTAGGTTCACCAATATATATGGCACCAGAAGTACTAAGAGGTCTTTCCTATAATAGTAAAGCAGATATATGGAGTTTGGGAGCAGTATTATATGAATTATTGATTGGTAAGTGTCCATTTGAAGAAAAATCTATTGCTAAATTAATAACTGCTCAAGATGAAACTGATTGGGTTATACCACCATAATTTCATTTTACTAAATAAACAATTACTCTTATGAAATCAATGCTTATTAAAGATCCCAATAAAAGATGTACTTGGGAATATTTATTTAAAATTCCTTTAAAAAATGATGGAGAATTTAGTGGAGATTTGGAACTTTATTCAGAAAAACCAGAATAGAATATTCTATAACCAACCAATAATAATATTAGCAATGCAAGTATCTTATAAGAAATAGTAAATGAAAGATGCAAAGTTTAATTTATGTGTTAAACTGCTCATACTATATTAGAATAATCATAGAATAAAGAATCTCCATTAATTGCATACTATCTATTATTATTGGCTAATAATAGAGGATAATAATTATTAAGTGTTATTAAAAACTAATGTACAACAGCTACTGAATATTTTAGTTTAAATAAATTATCAATACATTTAAAATAGTCATAAGATAATAGATTATAATCCAATTTTGAATTTACACGATTAGTTGAAACTATTTCTAAAGAAGTTGATTAATTGAATATTGGATTAAAAGAATATAAAGTGATATTAGATGCTTAATCATTAGAAATTAAAGATAATTATAGATAAAATATTAAAAATTATGTAAATCAAATTAAATAATCTAATTATGTTGCCTTTTTAGATACTAACTAAGAAAAAACCCTTTTAACCCATTGTGTCTAAGTTTTAGATGCTTTATAAGTTGATAAATTTATGAATTCTATGATTGGTATATATATTATAATAATATAATTTAGATCCAACTATGGATGCATATTTAGAAATTAGATCAATGACTAAAAAGTAGTTATTAGATAGATTTGATACTTTATAATGATTTAATTATTAAATTAATATTTTAATTAGTATTTCCGTATAATTCTAGTAATTTACATGAATTAATAATTTAATAAATTGTTATTGTATTTTCATAGTTTCATTATATTTTGAATTATTATTATATACTTTTGATTTATTTAGAAATTGGATAAGATTATTTAGTTTATAATTTAATATCAAAATTTATGAACATTAATAACATGAAAATATTAAAAATCATTTTTATTTCTTATTTGAAATCTTGAGTGTTGCAACTGTTTTTGTAGCCTTACAATTTTTACATTCTTTACTGTATAGTCTAGATTCAACATCTCTTATTAATGTAGTTGCTGAACTCATACATAATGAGCATAAAACATATTCCTCTATAGATTTTAAACTAATAAATACACAAATATTTTTTTATTAATGTTTCAATTTAAGTACTTGTGTACCTACCTTTTATTATCAATTTTTCATCTGCTAATGATCTAATATAATTTTTTATTGAATACCCTTCGGTACCCATCTCAATTAACAAATATTAACTAACATGTTATGCTTCTCTATTCATTTATATACAAATAGCTTCAAAATTTTTCCATAAAGTTTTCTTTGTTCCTAATCTATCAATCTATGGTTTCTCTAATTAAATATTATTTTGAGTGGCTAAAGAAGGATTATTTTCTTTTAATAATTCAATAATTTTCTCTAAAGCTTTATTATAAAATTCTTTATTCTATTATTATTTATTAATTATAGGTGCTTATGTTACAATCTTTTTAACTATCTCAATAATTAAATACAATTACCAACTTTGACCTTCTTAACAGAATTTGGTTTGTTGAAATCAATGATATCCATTTAAATATTATATTTATATATATTCTTTAATAATTAATCACATGCACATTTAATAAATATCAATTCTTCTTCAGTTTTTATTGTTAGGGTTTGATTAATTATTCCAATCTCTTATAAGATTTAATAATTTCTTTGATTGGCTACCAAATCCAGATAGAATCACAAAATACAAAGGAGAACCAGAAAAAGAATATGTTAAAAATTGAGAATGTAAAACATCCTTCTGCTCCACATTATTCAATAAAGCCAGCCCAAATAGGTTAAGCACAGAATACTACTGTTCCACATATTTAAAATGATGAAACTACAAGGATCAAAACTTCTCTTAATAACTTAATAATATTATTTTAATAGATACATTATGCTCTTGTTTTGAAGACTTATAGAGTAATGCAATTATAATACATAATGGTCCCATAACAAATGTCTCACCTATTGATACTATAGCAACCATCTTATCATCTCTAAGGAATCTTGCATCCATTTGAGAATATAAGTAATGAGTACTAAAATATAATAATTGAATACGTCTTTGAATATTCAAAATAAGCAGCCAAACCATCCATATACAAATGTATCAAATATCCATTTACCAAAAACCACCAATAAGTAAAACCCAAACCTTTACGATAATTGTAGAAGTGTGTAATTAAGGCCAAAACAAATAGAGTACCAGCCACAGAATGACCAAGAAAATCATTAGATGAGACTTCTACTAATTTTTCAAATGTAAATGTATATCTTGAAGTGGATCCCATTTTAATTAAATAATATTATTTAAAAAATCTAAAATCATTTTAATAGGATTTAATTCCTATTATTCTTAAACAAAAACAATAAAATGAGCAAAAATATGTAATTATTAGAGTTTTTTGAATGTAGTTGATAGTATATATAATACATAAAGTATCAATTTGAATTATCATAATTAGTGATAATCAAATTTAACATTATTATTTGATTATTCATTCAATAGAGAATTTATTAAGTATTCTTTTATTGATAACATTCAATCTCCTTTATTTTTTATCTAATTTCTGCTTGATAGTGTTATGTATTCTACTCATTTAATAAGGATCATCATGTATTTTTGTACTTAAAGCAGGTAATGAAATATCATTAGAATTATGTAAAGTAACTTTCAAAGGAGATACCTTTGGTGATGGAGTTTAATGATTTTTTCTTCTCTTTTTTTAAGGTAGTACCGGTATTTTATTATAATTATGGATTGGAAGCATTCTTGCAGGATCCTTGAGATGACCAAGTCTAATCATCATAAACATTTTTTTCCTTTCTAATTCTTCCATGTAACCAAAATCTAGATCATTTATTTTTTAAACTACTGGTGATCTTTGTTATTTTTCAATTTTTATTAAAGGTTTTGATCGAACAGCTTCTAATATAGATGGTGATGAAGGAGGTGAGAAGTGATTTTTTTTAAGTTTTTAAGAAATATCTTTCTTGATCAAGGACATTAATTTAATGGTTTATTGATTGGTTCTTTGTGTGACTTTCTCTATTGATACATCCATTAATTTAATGAAATAATAATATAGTGTGATATTACCAATTAGTGCTGAAGTAAACTTTTTGCTCATCCTATTTAGAGTTTCTAAAAGGGAAGCAAATTTGTAGATTATTTAATAGATTTCGATTTGAGTAAGCAAAATTAGTAAAAGGTTGAATTGGTATCATAAGTATGAATTTGATATTAAGTTAGTCACCAATTGTTAAAATGTATATACTTTCTAATTACTTACCAGAGTTTATGGTACAATTGACAAATCAGAAATAGATTCAAATTTAAGAGCGTAAGACTTCATTTGAAAATTGTGAATAGAGAATATTTAATGTTGTTCAATTTTAAGGAATTGAAGTTACTTTAATTGCTAAAGTAACTTAAAGTCCAAATAGAGCTGCTTAAGTCATTGATGTGGTTGCAGAAGAATTGGATTATTTTAAGGGATATGAAAAAGATGTTGAGAGAAAATTAAGAGACAACTTTGGCATTTTAGAGAGGAATAATTGGTAACGATTCTGTCCTAACATTATTGCTATTAATTTGAATGTTGAAATCAATATCTATCAGTATGGTGATGAGTCAAATGTAATTGCATAATTCTTAACAGAAATAATTAGAAAATACATATTGTATTTCTATAAGTCTATGTTACTTACTTATAATGTTTGGTAAGGCATAAATGATTCTGAATTGTTTAGAATGAATAAATAAGTTCTATTACAATAATAAGATATCAAGTTAAATGTGTATCAATAAATAACAACTCTTAAAGATTTATAAAAGACCTCATATAAAGAGTAATTTATATATCATCAACATTTAGATTAAAGAAGAAATATTTTAAACATTATCCTAATCTATCTCAATCAACTTTCTCTACTCCTGTCAAATAATCTCAGGTTAGTCTAACAAATTCATAAACTCCAACTAAAACTCCTTAATTATAGAGAAAAAAAGCAGGAATGATTCTGAAAAGAGGAGATGGACCTATAGATTACAATTGGAATTAAAGATATTTAGTTTTAGATGGATAAACTTTGATATATTTTAAAGATAGAAATGATAAAGTACCAAGAGGTGCCATTAATCTAAGAGAAGCTTATATATCACCTATCTCTACTTTAGATGATAGAGAACATTGCTTTTATTTAGAAGTAGAAGCCTAAAATAATAAGCAATTCTATTTTAGTGGTGAAACTTTAGATGAAACTTAATAATGGTATGAAGAGATCTCTTAAGCCACTACAGCAATTGTATAAACAGAAAAACGACCTTCTTTAGTAGTTACTAATACTTATTTATTGACTGATACTCTTCCAAAAGAATTATCTAAATATAAAATATTAACTACACTTGATGATTTACAACAATAATGGCAATTTCGTAAATTTAGAAATGGAGTTAAAATATATGAAAGTCCTATTTAAAATAAAAATACTATGAATTAGAAACTATATCTACTTCTAAGTATCTTATTCTGTTTTAGTGTTTATTTAAAACCAAATTGGTTACCATTTTTGATGGCATTCTTGGTTGCAGGCTTATCTGCCTCCTACTTTAATAAACAAAAGGCTTAGACTATACGAGTTTATGGGAGAATGGTTTGTGATATTGATTCAACAAAAGCATTTAGAATAATTAAAAACTTGAAGTTTAAGAAAGTTCTGGATAGCAATTTTGTTTAAATTAATAAAATAAAAGATAATAACGATATAGAATTTGCAGTAAATATGTTAATTTATATTAGAAAAGAGCTAAAGTTCATTTTATTATACATCCTATTAGATAAAAATAAGTAGTATCAAAACCAGTCATAATTCAAATGAACTTATTGAGATATAGATTCATTATAAATAATGGTAGTTCTTTTATTGTTGATATCTTGACTTCTGAAAACAATAAATTTAATATGTTTGAAGCTTATGAAATACAAAGAATTCCTAAGGTTTCAGGCAAAGGATTAGTAAATTATTATTGTGAAATAACTTGTTAAAGAATAACTACTGAATTGGTAATTAGTAATATTAATAAAATTAGGAAAAATATTTATATAATAAAGCAGAGAATCTGAGTTTGATTTCATAAACTATTGATGAAGAAAGATTTCATTAATTTTAATAATCAATAGTAAGTGAATTATCATCTACTTATATTAAATAGAAATCAAAATCTATTGTAGGATTTGATGAATAAATAAATTCAATCACATTATTAAAGAATGGATAATAATTAAAAAGTAAAAGATTGGAAGAAAGAGTACCAGGATATAGAAGATTTAAAGAGGGTGGAATTGAATGTTTTAATAAGGAAGAAATTAAAGCATAAGATGGATTAGTATTAGATTTAATGAGATCAGCAGGTAGATAATTATTTGAAGGTCGAAATATTATTTCATTTTCATTACCTGTTCGTATATTTGAACCTAGATCTATGATTGAAAGAATATGTGATTATTGGGGTTTTATGCCTATATATATGGAATATGCTTTAGGATAATAGGATGAAAAAGAGAGATTTAAACTTGTTGTTACAATGATAATAGCTGGTTTATATTATGGAGGAAGATAAAAGAAACCATTTAATCCTATTTTAGGTGAAACATTTTAAGGTTAATGGTAAGATGGATCATCAGTTTCAATTGAACATACAAGTCATCATCCTCCTATTTCACATTTCTATATTGAACATTTTAGGAAGAGATATAGATTTTTTGGACATTTTGAATATTAGGCTGCTTTAAGATATAATGCAGTTATAGGACATTAAGTAGGAGAGAATGTTGTTGAATTTAGTGATGGTTAAAGAATTACATTTAGTATGCCACCTGTTAAAGTCAGTGGTTTAATTTATGGTGCTAGATTATTAGAATGGTATGGGAGTATCAAATTTGTTGATTAAAAGAATAATATAATTTGTGATATTAAATTCTCTGAGGGAGCAGGTATGTTAATTGGAAGAAATTAAAAGCCAACTGATTATTTTGAGTATTTTATTTAGATTTTATATTTTAGGGGGACTTTGTTTTAGCATAATAGAGTAGTATCTAAAGTTGAAGGTTCTTGGTTAGAATCTATTAGTTGGGATGGAATCAAATATTGGGATTTAGAAAAGATAGATCCAGCCTATATTATTAAATCTGAAATTCCATTACCTAGTGATTGTAGATTCAGAACTGACCTTATTGAATTATCTAATCATAATTTAGATGGAGCATAAGAGTATATGCATTAACTCTAAACTATAGGGAAAAAACTAGACTTGAAATCATTTAGAGAAGAGATAGAAAATTAAGATAGGATTATAAAAATACCAATTAGAAATGAACATTAAATAATTATTCAATTATTTCATATTCTTAATTTAAATAATAATAATATATTAATCTAAAAATTAATTATTGTAAAATTATTATAAATATAACCAGATCAAAATAGTGGGATATAATATTCAATTTGTTAAACTATAAAATCTGGTTATTTCCACACAAAATCATGATTACAAATACCTGGACATTCAACATATGTACTTATTTGATTACCTAAGAGAGATTAATTAACTACTAATTAAAATGTCTTATTAAAAGAACATTCATATTATTAACAATCAGAACCTGTTAAATTTCTATCAGCACATGTTATAGATTAATTTTAAGCAGTTATAACAATAATAGGCTTATTAATCATTGACTATGCATTTATAATAGATGACTCCATACATTCTTCTTAACATTCTTCTAGTTCAGATGCATATCCAAGTGATTATGAATACCAATTTCTTGTAGTAGTGATTTACCAATTTATCCAGCTCTATAGATTTGATGGTTCAAATCCTTCCTTTCCTATGAAAAATGGTGTCTCTATATATAATGGCCATAATGAAGCCATAAACTTAATCAGAGGTAAAGTTGATTTTTATTAAGTATAAACTTAACTTACAGTTTAATTCTAACATTATCCAACCAAATAAAACCAATTCATTACTGGTACTGAATCTAATAAGATAATCCCTTTAATGCTTATCATTTATTATGCATAATAACGACATAATTATCCTCCAACAGAATGACCTACACAAACTATTGAATTTGGTACTGAAGTATTAAATCCAACTTTATCCATTACTTATTAAGCAATACTCATAGTATTTTAAGAACTTTAAGGAGATGCTGCTTACCAACTCATTCCATATCCAGCCCTATCATAACTACAAACTCTGTAATTCTTGGAAAGTTGAGTTTATATTTCATAAAAATCTACTCCACTAGAACCTCCTCCAGCCTCTAAAACAATCTATGGTAAATTCTTAGCTCCAGTACAATAAGTTCTGATTTTGACATCTTAACCTTAACTTTCAACAATATAATATTATTCACCTTCTCCTAAACTACATGGAAAATTAGCTTCATGAATTATTTAACATGTATTTAAGATTACTAATATTAATACAAAAGAATATAGAATATATTTTAGAGCTATCACACATTTTGAAGTTTATGTTATATTGACAGAGTTCTAACTTTCTGTTAACTAAATTTATTGTGTCAAATAAGTGTCAACTTCTTATACTTTCTTACTATTCTAAATTCTCTATAGAATCCATAAAGTAGATTAAAAACCTGCAATTATAAATGTAAATAAGCAAATACAGGCAGCTAACACATCAGAAACAGGATTAATGAACCAACAAATAAAATCTATTATTTAAAGTATTGCTATGGCAGTAATAATAATTTCTAGTCCAATTTTATAGAATTCTTATGGTTTATTCTTCATTATATCGTTTAATCGCAATATCAAGTTAATTGAGACAAAAATACAGAAGATTAATTCTATAAAAGTATTTGCTGGAGAAGATTTGGTCAATCTTCCAAAGGGGGTAATAATGTTAACTAAAAAAACAATTAAGAGGCTTATCGCTAATACAGAGAATCCAATCATTCCAAATATTATCCAACGAGCATATTTTGTTTTTTGAACAAATTTTAACATTTTGAGTCAAATAATAAAATATGGAAATTCCAAAAAACACATATATATTATTCAAAATTCCGTATTACATATTATCTATAAAATATCTATATAATTAAGTTAGAACTAATATTTATCAAAATCATTATTTAATATAAAAAAGATATAAGTATATATATCCTTAAATTTATGAATTAAAATGAATGAGAATATATTCAAACAACAATATTTATAATTTTTTTGAATTATATTAGATTCCTTTGAAATCATAAATAAATTAATATATTAAATCAAATTAGAGGCTCATTTTGTTTAAGATTATAAAAAAAACAAGAATATTTAGAAATAAGAATTATTTAAATAGAAATTATTAAAAAAGTTAATTTTCTAATAGATATAATTAAATATATTCTAGAATTAAATAAAAAATAAGATTTAATAAATTATCCTTTAATAAACTACCAATATTTCTAATTATCTATAAAAATATAATATATAAGTTGATACTTTATGATTTATTAGTGTTATGAAATACATATTAAATTTAATTGTTACTTAATATATATATATAAATCAAATTTGAATTTTCAAGCATAAAATTGAGACATTGTCTTTTGATTATCTTTTTTATGCTAATTTTTATAAGAATTTTGTGACTTCATCAGCGGATTCTTTATATCTAATGAATTATAACAACTCCTAATTTAATATTATATAAAAATGATACCTATTCATTCACAACATCCCATAAACCATCTGAAGCTACAACCACCCATTTATGAGAAAGTCTCAACTCTACTTTAACCTAATCTGGTGTACAAATCAATCCATATTAAGTAAAACTGTGATCTCCAAAAGCTCTTGATATAGCTAATATTCCATTTAATCGATCCATTAACACAGTTCCCTAATGCTATTGAATACGAGTTCTCTCTCCCTATTTATTAGGCTTATGGTCTGTTGTTAAAGGCACAACTTAATCTCCAAATAGAAATGCTCTAGAATCTCCCACATTTGCAAAGTATAACACTCTCTTGGCTCCTTCAAGTCTCATAAACCCTATACTAGCTGTTGATCCAATTTCATTTGAATCACATTCTTATTTAACCATTTCATTGATCTTTCAAAATAAATTGATTCATACTTTTTCAAATGTATCCTAAAGTAATTTATCAAATGGTCTTTATTTTTGCTTATGTAACTGAAGAAAAACCTTGAGATAGTTAATGAATGTTAAACTTTAGGGAAGTTAGTGGATACAAACTTAGCAACAGTTTATCCTCCATGACCATCCATGATTCCAAATAAAATAGATTGACTTCCATCTTCTAAAATGTTGTCCTTGATAAAATAAACTAAATGAAATTCAGTCCATACAATCTTCCATTTATTATCTGTATGGTATATTAATCTCTTCATCATAAGCATATTCTTTTGCACCTATAGCCTTTGGAATATACACACTTTAGTTAGTATACATTATTTTAATGAATAAATTATTACTCATAATTCTAAATTGTTGTTTGGGTAGTTTATTTATGGGATTCTGTTTGGGTCAAATGAATGTGATAAGTTCAGATGTATATAATGTTTATAAAATTGATGATACTTTTACAAAAGGTCTAATGCAATGTAAAATTATATCCGTTTTCATTCAGCTTTATTAACAATAGGAGGAGGAGTAGGTTCTATATCAGCATCAATATTGATGGGATTATTTTCAAGAAGAAAGTGCTTATAAATAACTGATCTTTTTGGAATGATGGCTATAATGATAGCATTCATGGATGAAAGCAAATATGCACTTTTGACTTCTCGATTCTTTGTAGGACTTGTACTAGGACTTAATGGAGTTCTAGTACCTGTATATATAAATGAGATGTCTCCAAAAGAGAAGGCAGGGATTTTAGGAACAATGAATCAATTGTTTATAACTTTAGGAATATTGACAACATTTTTGATGTCTTCATTTTAAGATTTTTCATTACCTATCCCATTTTATAAGATGATGCTCTATTTACCTATTATACCTTGTATAATAAGAGCTAGTGCATTATCTACTGTGTTTAAATATGAAACACCTGTATATTGTGCTAAACATCATTTAAAGTATCAATAAATGTAAAACAAAGTTAGCAATTACATAAAGTTGTGGAAATGATATACGAAGAAAAGGCAGAAAAAATGTATGAATAATTTTAATCATCCTAAAAATCAACAGAGAGGAGGATGACTATAAACCAATTATTATCATCAAAATATAGAAGTAGATTATTTATTGGAATTTCTCTTGCTTCTTTACAACAGTTAGGAGGCATAAATGGGATTATGTTTTATTCTTCTTCAATATTTGATTAAGTATAGAATATAAATGTCATCTTAGGTGACTGGTTAAGCATCAAAAAAAGTATTTTATTTAAATCTAATTGTTGGTTTTATTGGAGTATTTACAGCTTTATTAGCTACTGTAATAATTGAGTAATTTGGAAGGTATGATTAATATAATATTATAAATTAGAAAACCAATTTTAAAATATGGAACATTATGGTGTTTTATTAGTCTATTAATGTTAACATTTGTAATGTCAAATAGTATAGGGAATACATCATTTGGATCATATTTAATAGTTATTTGTATATTTTCGTATCTATTTGGTTTTGGATTCTCCTTAGGTCCATTATTATTCATATATTTAACTGAAATATTACCAGATTTAGGAGTAAGTTTTAGTGGATTAATGAATTGGATGTCTGGAGGATTAGTAGCTTAGATGTTTCCAATTATTGCCTCATACGATATATCCTATTGTTTTGCTTTATTTTCCATATTTAACTTTATAGCGTATTATTATACTTTAAATAACAATTTAGTTATATGATAATCCAATAAAAAGTAATTGAAACAAAAGGATTAGATAAAGAAGCTGTGGATAAATGTTTTGAAAATCAAAAGTTTGATTATATACCTTATTAGGAGGCTTACTAAGAAGATAGATTTCGTTGAAATAGAATTTGAATGAAATCATTTGTCAATCATAATTATATATAAACCAAAATTACAGAAATTTAAATTAAATCTTTTACATTTCAATCCCAATATTTTTTATATATTCATCAATATTTCTATATATTAATCCTCCTAAGAAGTTGTAAGAAAAATGAGTAAAAATTTAATTGATGATTCTTGTAAACAAACTTTCTTATTCAATATGGTTCACTATGATCATAATCTTTCTTATAAAATTATCCTATTTTTTGAATCTCCTAAATTAGTAGAGTAGATCGAATTAATCGCCACAATCATAGATAATAATGAACATAAATTATATTTTATTAGAATAGAAACATTATTTAAAAAGATTAAATATATATCTATATATTAAATAAAATTAATAATGTTTAATATCATAATACTAAATATTCACAATCTTTTGTGGAAAGTCTTTTTATTTTATTTTATCTTTGCGTAGATGAAAACATTTCTAAAGGATCTACATTCATTTCATTATGAAATTATTCAAAAGTTATGCTTAAATTTGGTTTACGTCTTACTGCAGTTCTAAATCCTCTTTCTTACTTTTATGATGAATTCATTTAATTTCTATCTTATGGTGTTCCACATTCTTTTAATTGCAATTACAATTCACTTAATAATTCAACTTATTTAAATAAATCAACTTTTTAATATCTTTTAGAAATTATTTAAACTGGATTAGGTTTTTAATCAGCTTTACCTTCAGATTTTTTTCTAATAACAGTAAAATCTTTTTATTCTGCAATCATTTTAGGTTTTAATTCTATAAAATTTGATTCTAAAGATGTATTAAATCCCGAAGCTGTTTTATTGCAAGGAGTTTTAGATTTGCATGAATCAAATTATTTAAATGAATGCCTAATTGATGTTTTATTTTATTTTTTAACATCTGATTATTCTATATCAAATATTTGAACTTCAATAAAACCTTTATTATTATTATTATTATTATTATTATTATTATTATTATTATTATTATTATTATTATTTTCTAATTAATTTTAAATTAATTCATTCTACATAATGACTTTTGAAGGTGTTATCAATTGTTTATATTAAGGTGTAAAATATTCATCTGTTTATGTGTATTAATCAGAATATTTTCCCTCCTACATAAATTAATTATAATGATTCATTTCTAAATCCAATTGCTATTATTTTACTTCTATTTCTTTCTCAAACTCAATATTAATTTAATTTTACTTCTTTCTATCAGTTTCAATAAATTTCTCATTTTAATTATTGACTATACATTTCTATTATAATAATTTCAATTAATTTTCTAACTAATCTTTTTAAAACTATTATTTCTATAAACTCTATTAATAATTCAATAGTAATTTTTATAACCAAGTTATCTTTGATTATAATTATATAAATTAATTATGATAAATTTAAGAATAATCTAAATTTTCATAATTAATCTTAAGTTTCAATATACTTTATAAAAAATCTTAAATATAAGATGATTATTTAGGATTAGCTTAAACTACTTTACTAGGTTGAGGTTGATTCCTCCAAATATGAATAGCAGTCTTTAATAAAATGGTTTTATTTTGGGAGAGCACTTTTATAATATATAGTTAAATTACAATATAAAATGATTTTTTGATAGTTAGTCTCTAGATCATTTTGTACTTTATGTTATAAAGCAATTTAAGATGTCAATTCCATTTCTTTTTATGTGTAAGCTTCTTTTGTCTTTTTTAGATCTTAATTAATTTTTTCCATAAATTAAGTAATAGATGTTTCAATTAATTATTAATATATCTACATTTCTCTTTCTATTACTTTTGATTATGAAAGAATCTAATCAATTTCTTTATAATTAATTGCATAACCTTATTTTTGATGTTTAAATACTGATAAAAGAAATGAATTGCCATGATTATCTTAAAAATATTTCCATATTTTATAAGGATCTTTTTCAAGTTATGCTATTTTTCTAACTAAATATTCAGCAGATTAATGATGTTCATGTTTTTATTTATATTCTTTTAATGTCTGTTTTGTCAATACCAATTCTCTTTTTTATGCTTCGACTATAATATTTAAATGCTTAATCTTATTTTCATATGAATGAGAGATTTTTTCAAAGCTTTTATTTATTATATCTAAAGTAGCTTAATCTTTTATTAAATTTCTATCAATAAAAATATTCTCATTATTTGTTTAAGCATGATTTAGTCTATAAATTTATTCACTTAGAATTTGAATCTCCTTCATATAAGATGATGTTTAATCTTATATTAATTAATCTCTTTTTGATAATTTGTCAGTCAGTTCTTTTAACTACTACTTACATTTTTTGTGTAAATCCAAATCACTATCATCAATATCTCCTATCTTTCGTTCTTTCTAAATAATAAACAATTTGACTTTGTTACAGGGGTTCTATCTTAAATGACTTTTGAGATTATATATGAGATTAAGTAAATCTGATTTCTATTAATATTTTTAGATTGCATTATTATCATCAATTATGTATGTCATAATTTAGTATATCATTTGATAGCATGAATCTTCTGTTTAATTAAAAAGTTAAATTATTTGTTAAATAGACTCATCTAGTTAAAGCAGTATAAAATTCATAATATATAATATTTTAACACTTTTTAAGCTATTATTAATTATTAATAATGAACAATAATATTGGTGAAGATGATGATGATTTACTAATAAGTGGAGCTAGAAACAACAATAGAGGTTAAATAAATTTAGATTTATCTAATTATTCATGTAATATGTAAGAATGTTAATTAAATACTATTAGACCTGATATCACACCATAATTTGATTTAATTAATTTTAGAAAGTTCATCCTAAATTAAAATTGGAATATAAATGAATTATAAGAATTGATTTTGAATTGTTAATTAAGTTCAATCAAATTAAGATTTAGCATATGGAGATTATTTTTAGGCATTTTTTAAATAGATGATTCTATAGAGTAGAAAATCATAAAGCTTAATTAAAATAGATCAAATTATTAAAATTTAAGTAAATAATATTTATAAGCTGAAACAAAGAAAGAATCTAAAAGAAATATGAGAAATCCTTTATTATAAAATTAATAAGAATAATAATAAAAACCAAATGTATATATATAGAAATATATTTAAAATAAAGGTTTGGAATAATTTTTTTGAGATAAATCACTTAAAAAATGAAATAAAGAAAGATGTTGATAGAACTCATTAAGATAAATAGTTATTTTAAAGTTTAAAGATTAAGAATTTATTGTCAAATATTTTATTTATTTGGAGTGTTAAGAATCCTACAATTTCATATAGATAAGGTATGAATGAATTAGCAGCAAATGTGATTGAAGTATATTTTACAGAAGCTTAAGGTTTTAATAATTTAGAAGATAGTGATGATAAGAAGTAAATTGCAATATTTTATGATACTAAATTTGCAGAAGAAGATATCTTTTAATTATTTGAATAAATAATGAATGCTCATGTTGATATGTTTAAACATACTCCAGAAAGTCAAAAAAAATAATAACTTATAATATAAAATAGAATTTAAAAAATATATGATTAATAATTAAAAATAATAGATATAACATTATTCAAACATTTAAAAGTATAGGATGTTGAATTATCTGTATTTTTAGTTAGATGGATTAGGTATATATATATATATTAATTTTAAGATGTATGTTTACAAGAGAATTTCATGTTGAAGATTCTTTAAAAGTATGGGATGCCATATTTTATGATTATTATCTTACTGAAGATAAATAATGGCTATTATTAGTTGATTGTATTGTTATTGCCATGTTTGTATATGTTCGAGATTAAAGTAGTTGATTAAACTTTATTTTTAGTACTTGAAAAGGATGATCCAAATGCATGTTTGAAAAGATTTCTAAAATATCCACCAGTTGAAAATTTAGCATAATTGATTCAAGCTGCTTTTAGTATTAAAAGAGTTTTATAATCTGCAAATCCAGAATAAGCTTTACTTTAGGATTAATTCTTAATTACATTCTTAGGTAGTAGAGATGTAAGCAAATCTCCTAAAATATTTTAAAATATTCAAAATTAAGAAATTCAAGAAGATAATAATAATAAGTAAATAATATAATAAATTAGATTGATAGAAGCAACTAATTTAAAATAATCAGAAAGTATTGAAATGTAGAATAATTAAGCATAATTAATACTTAAAGCATTAAATTAAGGAATTTTGTGTATTCAAAGATTTAATACAGATAAATCAATTAATGAAGTGAAATAATTACTAGAAAATGCAAAATCAGAATTATTAAAATGTTTAGATTAATAATTAAATTGAATTTTAAACTCAAAAATTATGTGCACCTAATAACTCATGTAAACTCTCTCTTTTTTATAGTCTATATATAGTTTCAGCTAATAATGGAGCAACACTTAAAACACTCAATTTATCATATAAAATTTATTTATCTAATTCTTTTACTTATATGGTATCAGTAACATAAATCTTTGATAAATTTGAAATTCCTAAATTAAGTGCTGCTTTTCCTGAAAATACTGGATGAGTAGAATAAGCCATTACTTATTTAGCTCCTTCCCTTTTTAATATTTCAGCAGCATTTTTTAATGTACTTCCTGAATCTACAATATCATCTATAATCAAACAATTTTTTCCATGAACATCTCCTACTAGACTTATTTCTGTTTCACTAACAGGATGTTTAGATTTATATATCATAGCCAATTCTTTATAATAATTAATTATTACTTGTCTTTATATTTGGAAATGCTATTTTTAATTCATCCTATACTTTCTTTACTCTTGATACACCATTAAAATCAGGAGATACTAAAGTTAATTCATTAGGTGGACTTAATTTTAATGGATGATTATTAAGTTCATGAATAAGTGTTATGTATGGTGATAGATTATCTACAGGAACACTTGTAGAAAATGCACCTTAAAGTTATCCTCTATGAAGATCAATTGAAACAAGATGATCAATTCCTGTTTATTCTAAAATTCTTGCTATATCTGCAGCTGCAATTGATTCAGTTTTAGCTAATTTATGATCTTATCTTGAATATCCATAATAAGGAATGATCACTGTAATTGTTTTTACAGATGCTCTTCTTAAAGCACTTATAAATAAAAATAATTCAACTAGATTTTCATTTACAGGGGGACAAGTAGATTAAATGATGAATACATTTCTTCCTCTTACATTCTCTAAAACCTATAAATTAATAAAATCATAACTTAAATGTTGCATTCCCCATCAGCAAATCTTTCTAGTATAACTTTTCCAAGTGATATACCTAAACATTAAGCCACTTCATTTGCCAATTTAGTATTAGAATTACCACTAAATACTATTGTTTATGGTCTTTTGAATATTACTATTATTCATACTCAATCTTGTATTATTTCTAATTACTATAGACCTTAGTATATGATTCTTCTCGATTATAAGTAGATAATTTAAGCAAAGAAGACTTACATAAGAAGGGAACAACAAGATATTTCAAATTTCTCATTTTAATTTCTGAAAGATATGAATAAATATACAACTTACAATTTATCAATATAATCTAAACTAAAATACTATAAATAATAATTATAGAACTAAAACAAAAATCAACTTATTTTATAATTTATCTCAATAATATTATTACATTAAATGTTGAGAATAATCTTTAATCATAATAAATATTAGCCAACTGATTTTATTTTATCGTTAGCTAATAATATAGTATCCATTCTTTTAGAATCTATCTTATGGGTACTTATCCTTAATTTCTTATCTAATTACTTATTCTTTTTTCTTTTTTGAGTTTCCTTAACTAATAAACTTCTTTATTAATCTATATTATATTATTCATTTTTATGATTATATTTATCTTTTTCTGTGGGATAGTCAAGATCACATTAATTAACCTATCAATTATATTTCATAATTACTTCTTTATCATATTAAGAATTGAAACATTAAAACAATTTTAAAATTTCACTTTCTTACTTAAATTCTTCAATTCTATTTAATTAATTTTCTATTTCAACAGGATCAAATTTACTAAATAATTTTAAGTTCTTTTTAATTGGAGAATTAATTTCTTATGAAAAAACCTTCTCTTAATTAGGAAAAGATGTTTAAACTTAATTTTCAAATCTCATAAATGAAACTTTATTTACATCATCTTTACCCAATAATTTTAATTTTTATTCTGAAAGATGTCCTAATTATTCATAACAAGTCTCTAAATATCGATTAAAAACTATATCTTGTTTTGTTGCATTTTTAATTTATTCCTATCTTTACTTGTCTATATAAATATTATTAAATGTTATACATAACATAATCTAATATTGTACATCTTGATCAGCAATTTATTCTATTTATTTAATCAATTCTTCAATAATTGCACGCTTTTAAGACAAAGGCATATTATCAGGAATTTAATATTATTCCATTAATTCTCTTTCATATTTCATTTTTTCTATCTATTTTTAATATTCCATTTATCTTTACTTTTCTTTTTCTTATTATTCAATTTTAATTGGCTAATTTAAATTAATTTAACATACATCTTGAGGAGATTCCTAATTGGAAGATTTATTTGTACTAAAAGTCAAAGTAGCTGCTACAACATGTAATTTGAGTTATTTACTATTTTTTATTGTCTTTGATTTATTTGATTTCTCCCCTTAAGAAGATTCTATTGTTAATTTACTTTCTGGCTTACTTTCATCTAATCTTTATTATTATTATTATTCTCTTACTTAATGCTTTTGATTAGTTGTTAATTTATTATTATTTTTTAAACTATTTTAAGTATTAAATTGAATCTACATTCTCTATTAAGTTTAATTATTTGAATATTGATTTGATTATAAGTGAATTTAAGTATGAGATGGTTGATTTAGAATTGATGATTAAATTTATTAATTTTACTAGGTATGAATTCCATTATCTTTTTATTATATTTGGTTTTCTAATTTTAGATTATTGAATGATGGTGTTATACGTTATTAATTTTGTATTATATAAATTGGAGAACATTCTATAGATTCTTCAATAATGACATTATTTTATGCAGGTTCACATTAATTTACTTATATATTTATTTATTAATTTAAGTTAGAATAATGTTGCTCATCATCATGCATAATAGATGTCATACTGATTTATTAAATCAATTATAGCTATTGCTATTTTTGTTATTAATCAATGTTATCATAAGTTTAAAATTATGGATACTCTTATTATTTATAGATATCAATATGTGAAGTAGCAGGTCTATTAGAATTTAAATGAGCATGTAAATTATTTTATTTGTGTAAGGATTGATCTAATAGTGAAAATTAAGAGTCTTCCTTTGAAATTGAATTCTATTTTTATTCATAAAAATCATCTATTTTATATTAATTTTATTGTTATGTTGGTGAGAGAAATTAATTGTATTTTTTAATCTCATGCACTTCTAGAATATTGTGTTATTCACTTTTTTGATCTATTTAATTTAAATATTCTTGTTTTTATGATTATTAATTTTTAATTAATTCATCATTTTTTAAATATATTTATTCTTTATTTTTATCTAAACATTTTGCACTCTATATCGTTTGCATTTTTAATTAAAGATCTGTATCTAAAGATGGTAATTCTGTGTGAGTTCCATATGTAATCTACTTCTATCCTTCACTTTACATCATAGGTTTACTTTAACAACTGAAATCATCATCATCATTACTATAACATGTTTAAAATTTTTATTTTAAATCAATTTTATTTTAAACATTACTTATTGATAGATATTATGATTATTATTAAGAATTTTAGAAATTAACTTAATCTACTATTATATAATTATCTTTATTATCTATCTAAAATTAATCATTAATTATTTCATCATTGTTTCTGTTTAATTATGGTTTCAAATGTTATTAATTATATTTAATAACATAATTATCATTATTTTAATTTACTTTAATTAATTAATCATTGAAACTTGTTTTATAATTTCTTTCTTATTATTTTGTGTTATTCACTTATTTTTCTATTTCACCATATTAACTTACTATATTAATAATAGGTTTCTATTTTCTATTTTTTAAATTACTTTCTGTAGATGTTAACTACTTTTAAATAGATATTTCTTTTAATTCATCATCAGCTTATGTTTTAATACGGTTAGTTAATTAAAATGAATTAATAATAACTCTTGAAGTTGTTGAATCGTTTTAATGATAACTTCCATTAGTAAGTAATCTTTTTCCTTCTTGATTACTTTTTAAATCTAATATAGATCTTCTATCTTTCACAGTTTGTGATTAAGTTTCTATTTAAGTAATTTACAATTCTTTATATTTTCTATTCTTTTTATTAGATAAACATATATAGTTTTTTCTTGAATCTATTGATTAGGAAAACATTCTTTTAATTTCATAGTTTACTTTCTATTCTTTAATTGGTGGTTATTTCTTAATTAAATTTCGCTTTATTTTACTCAAGATCTACAAATGTAATGGCTATATAAACTATTTTTCCTTTTGTTTCCTCTATAATAGTTCACAAAATTATGCTTGATCAACATATGATATTGAAGATAAGTAACCAGCCAAAACCCTTTCAATTATGGTCAATATATAAAGCTCTTCTCTTTCAACATTCCTTTTATTATTTAACTAAAATTCATAAGTTTACATTTTTATATTAAGTTTAATTAAAATTTATTTCAAGACAATTCATGATACTATGTAATTAGCTAAAATTGGGCTTTTTTAATAGAATTGATTAGAAAATTTCCTACTTTTTTAGTAATGTCAGACTTACTATTAGTAAAATAATATCATACATTTTTGTCTTTGATCACAATTTCCTTATTCAATTTTGTATTATAATTAAGAACGATTAAAGATAATAAAATAGGTAAATTGTTATAAGTGATTCACATTTAAAATTAATACCTGTGTAAATATATTTACAAATATCAATAATAAAATATTCTTAAAATTTCTTTTAAAAATGGGTAACTTCATATTTAACTAAAAAGATTAATTTCTATCAAATACCTATAAAACCCTTATTTAAATAAGTATAAGATTAAAAAAAAGTTATATAAGAAAAATAAATAATTGTTTATATATCTATATTTTCCATTTGTATTAATACTATAACTATTTAATATCTTTTATTAAATTTATTACTTTTTAATATCTTTCTTATTTATATAATTTATTTTAACCATATATGATAAATAATATCTTAATGTTATTATCATTTTTTAGATTTCTTATATATATAATAAATTAATCAATATAAATAATATAATAAATTAATATTTTTAATTTTAATATAAATAATATAAATAATATAATTAATATGGACCATTTTGAACAGCCATCAGCAAAATTGCTATATTTAATAAATGAAATGAATAGACTAAAAATGATTACATAATTAGAGAAATGCACATTGAAATGTATTAATAAATATAAATCTAAGAGTTTATATTGTAAGAACATCAAGGAATCTATGACCTTCTAAAATAATATCCAAAAAGCGACACTGAACTTGAATTGGCTGAGGCAATTATAATATTATTGAGAGGTGCTCCAAATTCAGGATGTAATATGATGAAATTATTATTGTAGAATAATAAGTTTAAGATGATAGTGAGTATTAAGCAGATTTGAATATAGCTGATGATGTAAGAATAAATTAAATATAAATTAAAGCTTTAATCTCCTTTGGGTAATCAATTGGTGAAGAGAAAATTGAGACAATAAAAAAAACATTAATAATAAGATAGCAGGCCTTTTGAATTAAATAAGATCCAATGATTCAGTTTACAGGAATATATATTAAACATTTATATCAATTGTTAATCCACTAAATATAATATGATAATGAGAAAAAATAATTTCGAATTGAAAAAAATGGAGTTGTATTCTAAATATTTTCAGCCTCTATTTGATGAGTAATTGTATTGATGAAAATACAAAATAATAATCCAGATATTTCAACCTTAAAATATCAGCATGATTGATATCTAGACCATTTAAATAACTTTAAAAAAATACTTATTATTCATAATATACTAATCAATTAATTTCATTTTCAATCTTGAATTCCTTCATATTAATCAGAATTAACAATGAAAATGTACTCAATATAATGTGTTTAAATACTAAAAAATTTGTATATAAAAATTTCAATTTTATCATGATCATTTTTTATTTAAATAGTAGTGTTATATTTGAAATCATAATAGAGTGTTTAAACAAATAATTATGAACTTTATTTACATATATATGTAATTGGATTTAATAATTTTTCACAACATTACATATATAGTTTTTATCAATTTAAATAAAAATTTTAGTTTTCTTTATTTATTTTATGAATTTACCAGAAACTAAATTCTACTTAAATTAAATAGCTATTTTTTTTTAATTGCTTAACTTGTTGTATTATATAATTTTAAAGTAATATTTATTCATTGTTTTATCAAATTCTTCTTATTATTTAACTTTTTAACTCTTTAATGTGATTAATTTTTAAACTTTTTTGTCTTCAATTAAGATAGAAAAAAGGATTCTAATAGAATATGTATATCTATCTTAGAAATATATAATATATTTTCAAATAAAATATTTATATCATAATTAACATATTAATAAATAAGTTATTTTGTAAATATACTATTTAAATTAAATATGAAAAAGTTTTCTAATTCGTTAAGGAAAATTGATTTCTTTAGTGTTACTTATACTCCAGCAATTTCAGATGGATTAACATATAATCATTCTAGTGTTCTTGGTGGAATAATATCCCTTATAATAGGAATTTTAAGTCTAATTTATTGTATTTATTACATGTATATGTGGTGGAGTTATTCATTATTACCAAAAGTCACTGAAGATATTAATAACTTCACAGAGGATTCAAATTTTGGATTTTTAAATAATCATATGTAAGTAACTGCCTACGATATAAATGGAAAATCAACAATAAATCCATTCAAAAGAGATGAAATTGTTGTGCTTCCATTACTCTTAGATCTTGATAATGGTTTGAATTGGGAACCTCTTATTAGTAGTATCACAGAAGATTAAGTTTTGGACATAAATTTTAAAATGAGTAAAGATAAATAATATATGATCTTATTTACACTATGCAGAGAAGAATATCTTATTGAAGATTATTAATGTGCATCTGAAGAAGTTAAATAATCTTATTTTAATTAAATGGGAAATACACTTTATACTGATGTAGAATTTACAACTATTAATCCATCAACATTTGAACCATAATAATTTTATAGAACATATCCATTTTATGTTCATTCAAATGCTGAAATGTGTTCATCAATTACTTTACATTATCAAATGAATCATTATTAAATAGATAAAGCTTTTCTTTTTTCAACTGGAGTAGAAGAATAAAATTATATTTCTAATTCTCTCAATTATCCATAATATGCCATGAAGAATTATTGTGATTAATATTTTATGCCAAATACATATGGAGCATTTTGGGTTTTATTTTAATAACAATATCATACAATTTAAATTGGATATCCATCAATTAGTGAAGTATTTGCAGCAATTGGATCAATAATTAGTATTTTATTTTCAGTTAAATATGTGATTACTTTACTTAATCTTACATAAATGAGATAATCAATATTAGATGATATAATGAGACAATATTATCCAGAAATTAAATAATTTAGAATTATTAAGAATCTTTGGGGCAAAATTATTTCAGTTAAATTTCAAGGTGTATAAGTTGAGATTCCTAGTTATTTAGCATTCCAAAAATAAATTCATTCCTAAATGGCATGCAAACTTAACTATAAAAATTTATTATATGAAATGTCTCGATTTTAATTCATTTTAATGTCTTTTAAAAGAAGACATGAAATTGAAAGATTTCATCATGTAGGTATTAAAGTTCCTATTCAATTATCTGAAACAGGTGAGTATTATACAATTTCAGAAGGTATTCAAAATTAATTAAAGACTCTTAATCTTAGACATTGTAATACCATAAATACTAAATATGATATACTAACTATGAATGATGCATTAATCTTAAGTCAAGAATATAAGAAGAATAATTAATTATTGGAATCCAAAAGTGAATTTGAACCTCTTTAATCAACTAATTAAAAATAAGAAGATCAAGATAGAGATTAAGAATTCTATGAGATTAATTATATTAAACCTAATAATGATTTTGATGAAAATAATTGAGAATTTAATTATATAAATATATTAAATTATAATTATATTAAAAATATGCAAATAATTATTAAATATATAGAATTTTATAAAAATTAAAATCAATCTAGAAAAGTTCAGGTTATAAGTTTAGATTCTAAAAAATTTTGATAAATAAAATTCATTTTAAATATCTTCATGTAATAAAAGCCAGACTACAGAAAGGAATTAGCAGAAACAGCTTAAAAGATATGTACACCAGGTAAAGGAATCTTGGCAGCAGATGAAGTACCAAATTATATTTAAAGTTTAGTCTTAAGGAACAATTGGAAAGAAGTTTGTCACAATTAATGTTGAAAATAACGAAGAAAATAGAAGAGCTTATAGAGAATTGTTGTTCACTGCTCCAGGCATTGAAAATTACATTAGTGGTGTCATCCTCTTCTCAGAGACTGTATTCATTTATTATTAAGTACATTTATAGGTTAAACATGCTACCAAAGATGGAAAGAACTTTGTTTAATTGCTTTAAGAGAAAGGAATTGTAGCAGGAATTAAAGTAGATAAAGGTTTAGGTGTACTTCCAGGAACATAAGATGAATCAGCAACTCTTGGATTAGACTCCTTAGCTAGTATGGCTGCTGAACACTATAAACTTGGATGTAGATTTGCCAAATGGAGAGCTGTCTTGAAAATTGGAAATGGCTTACCATCATAATAAGCTATCTAAGAAAATGCATGGGGATTGGCCAGATATGCAGCAATCTGTTAAGAGAATGGTCTTGTTCCAATTGTTGAACCTGAAATCTTAGCTGATGGTGATCATTCAATTGAAGTATGCTAAAAGGTCACAGAGAAAGTTTTGGCTGCTGTATTCAAAGCATTGAATGAAAATAACATTTTCTTAGAAGGATGTCTTCTTAAACCTAATATGGTTACTGCAGGATCAACAAATGCAGATAGAAACAAAGTAACACCATAAGAAATTGGATATAGAACAGCTTTAGCTTTGAGCAGAACAGTTCCACCTGCTCTTGTTGGAGTTACAGTAATTAAATCTATTTATAGTATTTAGTTCCTTTCAGGTGGATAATCTGAAGAAGAAGCTTCTTTGAATTTGAATGCTATGAATTAATTGACTACAGTAAGAAAACCATGGGCTTTAACCTTCTCTTATGGCAGAGCACTCTAAAATACTGCAGTTAAGACATGGGCTGGAAAATAAGAAAATTGGGAAGCAGCTTAATAAGCATTATTAACAAGAGCTAAGGCTAACAGTGAAGCTTAATTAGGTATATAAATTAGTATTATAAAAATAGGAAAATATCAAGGTGGATAAGGTGGAGCATCAAATGAATCCTTGTTTGTAGCTGATTACAAATATTGAGTATCATGAAATATCATAAAATAAAATATAATCATCATAATTCTTATTTAAATCATAAGAACACACGTATTATAATTAAAAATTAAAATACTTTTTTTATTATGTTACGCATATTATTCTAATGATGCGTATAATTTTTGTACTTTATGAAGGTATTCGTAATTTGTATCCTATTATTTAATGTAAAAACTCTAGTTGCTCTAAAATCAGTATAACCCAACATCTGACGATATCTTCTATCATATTGTTCAAGCCCCTCCTGATCCTATTTTCGGAATTGCTAATGCTTATAAAGCAGACACATCATCTACTAAAATTGATTTGGGAGTTGGTGCTTATCGTACAGACGAAGAAAAACCTTATGTCTTTGAAATTATCAAGAAATTAGAAAAAGAAATAGTTAATGATCCAACATTAAATAAAGTATGATCTATTAATATTCTAGGAATATTTACCAATAGAAGGATTAGCTGATTTTAATAAAGGTTGTTAAAAACTAATGTTCGGATAAAACAGTCCTTTAATAGCATCTGGATAAATTGTCACAGCTTAATGTTTAGGAGGAACAGGAGCACTTAGAGTTGGATTTGAATTTGTTAAAAGACATATTCCAGGAGATGTTTATGTATCAAAACCTACTTGGAGTAATCACAATTAAGTCATTGAAAGAGCTGGTTTAAATCAATTCGAATATCCATATTTTGAACCAAAAACTAAAGGTTTTAATTGTGCAGGAACTATTGAATGTTTATCATAAGCAAGAATGGGATCAATTGTTTTATTACATGTTTGTGCTCATAATCCAACAGGTGTTGATCCAACAGAAGCTGAATGGTTATAAATTGCTGATGTTTGTAAAAAAAGAAGATTAGTACCATTCTTTGATTGTGCTTATTAAGGATTTGCAAGTGGATGTATTGAAAAAGATGTTTTTGCTGTTCGTAAATTTGCAGAACTTGGATTCTAAATGATTGTTGCTTAATCTTTCTCTAAAAATATGGGATTATATAATGAAAGAGTAGGAGCTATACATATTGTTACATCCAATAAAGATATTTCTGCAAGAGTTTTAAGCAATCTAAAAATTGTTATTAGAACTATTTGTTCTAATCCTCCTGCTATTGGTGCTAGAATTGCAGCTAAAATACTTACAGATGAAAAAAATTTTAATGCTTGGGTTGAAGAATTAAAGACTGTTACTGGAAGAATTATTAAAATGAGAACTCTTCTTAAATAAGAATTAGATAATCTTTAAGTTCCAGGAAATTGGGATCATATCACTAGACAAACTGGTTTCTTCACATTTACAGGTTTAACTCCAGAATAATGTGATCTATTAACAAAACAATATCATGTATATTTGCTTAGATCTGGAAGAATGTCAATGGTATTATTATATATTAATAAATTATTAGGCTGGTATTACATCCAAAAATGTTAGATATCTAGCCGAGTCAATTAAAGCAGTTGTATAAAAGAAATGAGATTTATTAATACATTATTGAATAATCTATTATCATTGAAGGCTTAGCTCAGGGGTAGAGCGTTGGATTCCAGGTCCAGGGGTCGCGCGTTCAATTCGCGTAGTCTTCATATTTTTTATTTATCAAAATATCAATTATATTTTAAATTTAATGATAATACGTGGGTTAAGAAAGAATTTTATTATATTAGATTTTTATTCTTAAAAAAATTTAACCTATTTCTAGTTTATATTAAAGAAGAATATTAATTACAATGAAATACAAATGAATTACTAAAAGAAATACATTTTTACCATCTTATAAAAATTAGACACTCTTTTATCATTATTCTAATGATTATTTAGTCCTCTTATTGTTAGAGCAAATAAAACTTAACATTTAATACTAGATTTAATTTAGCCACAAAAATGTATGTAATTTTATCTATATGAGTTAATATCAGACTAAATTTTTGATTATTTCATCATAATTAATGGGATTAATCTCATTTATTATTAAAAGATCTTTAATATATTTTCATAATTATATTACACTGATAAAAATTATTATTTTCATCTTAAAAGACATTTTAAATTATAAATTATTCATATAAATATATGACAATCAATTAAGAAATCTTATAAACATTTGCAGGAAAGTATAAATAGTCATTTTTTAAGTAATTATTAACCTTATCTTTAGTATTGTATACCAAATGATTGGTCAAAATAATCAATCTCTGTAAATTTCTATTATACTATCTGTATTCTAATTTTTCCAATTGCTTTATTTTCCATTTCAAATTTAAATACAATATGCTTGGCATAATTAGAAGCTTTCATCAAAAATATAAAAATTTCTATAATATTTTACAATACTAAGAATGCTAATAAATTAGAGCACATCTTTATATTTGATGGTGATGTATTCTATGATTAGTATAATACTACTTACAATATTGCTTATGATTATATTAACAATATAGAAAAGATCAAATAATCAAAAAGTTATTATATTATTTCTTGCCAAATCAATACAATTTATTATGAGTATTGGGTTTGCTGAAATTTTAAGAATACTTTTAGGAGTAAAATATATAAATATTATATATCTAGTATTTACTCTGCAAAACAGATTAAAATGGTAACTTAAGAATGTTATATCTTGTTGATCAAGAATGTTGGGTAGGTGATTATTATTATCATGCAATTTTTGTGATTATTTCACTTTTGCTTTTTATATTAGTTGTTTTAGTTTGTAGTTAACTATTCATCGAATTAAGAAACAATAAGAAAAATACATTCTCATAAAGATAAGCTAATTCATATTCATAAATATTTGTTTATATAATATTTTCAATGATATCCTATTCATTAATCTAACTACCTAAATATTCTATTTGTGTAATAGTAATTTAAAATATTACAAGTTTCATCTTCTTTTACAGAATATATTACAAAAATCCTTTTTATAATTAAACTGTTTAGAAAATATGGGTATCAATAAGTGGAATAGTATTCCATACTAATTTAATGTAACTGATGACTTTTTTATTTAATCATGTGATCTTATAAAATACTATGTTAGGTTGGTTAATAACTTGTCCGATGATAATTATTATTTTATAAGGAAGACCAAGTCATTAAATTGATCTAATAAAAGTTAATTTAGCAAGATATCAATCAACGGAAATGATTGTAAAAGATTGTGAATACTTAGTAGAATTGTCAGATTTATATGAAAAAGATTAAAGTAAAGAAATTTAAGTACTGGGATTTTTAGAGATGCATGAATCAACCTGTTTATAATCAAATTGTGCAATTAAAATTAATAAAAATTTGTCTGTAAAATTTAAAGAGAATCCAAAGTATACTGATATAAGATTAATTCTTAAGGAACTTATAAATTAACTTTATTAAAATGGTCTAAATAAGTTTCCTTAAAGTATTGATCTCAAAATTCATTACAGTTATTTCCTTTATGATCATTTATAAGAGGGATAAAAAGCCTTAAGTGAATTAGAAAAAGCTGAGTAATTAAATCCAGATTTTGGATAGTAATTTTAGATTTATTAAATGAAGAAAACTTTAGAAGATTCATTCTAGAAATCTTCATTAGAAGTCAATACAATTTAATATACCATATCAAATGATCGAAATATTCAATTTCAATAAAATTAGCTTAAATAAAAGATTTAGGAATGCTCTTATCTAATGCTATAATTTTGGAGTTAGTTATTAGAGGAAATTCCTAATTTAACAACTTTATAAATTATTGGAAGAAAAGTATTAGGATCAATTCATTAAATCAGAAAATAAATTTCCATTATGTAAAAAGCTAATGCATTTAATTAATTTTCTAAAAAGTTCTTATACAAATTTAGTGAATATGTTTTTTATATAATTGATACAGTAAAGTTTGCTTCAATGAATATAAATTAATAAAATGATGAAGTTAATTTTTAAACTAAATTTTTGGATTAGAATCAATAATTAGGTTCTTAAGATTTAGGGTTATATTCCTAACCTGTTATAGTTTTGGAACTATTCAGCAATAATAATTAAATTTCCATTGTTAAAAATATCAATTAAGCTACTTGTTCTTTACTTGGATTTTCTAAGACTGATATAATAGGACATCCATTAGCCCAATTACTCTAAACTAAGTATATTGCATAATATTATAAGCTATTCAAAGCTACATCAATACGTTGTACAAAATTATTTTGCCTCAGATTCATAAGATTAATTATCTATCTTACCATAAAGATAATAATTCTTTTAAACTAAGTCTTAATATGTGATACTAACTAAGAGTTCTGGTTCTATAATTTAAACAGAAAAAGGAGTATTTCAATTTTTGAGATTGACAAAGGATATCAATTATCGCAATTTTGCTTACATTATTTTTAATGAAGATGGTAAAATTGAGAATATTTCATCTTCATGTATCTCAATTTTGAAATTAGATATCCGTAAACTTTAATTAAAATAATTAAATATTTAGCAACTATTTCCAAATTTATTATCTAATAAAGTAATATACCTAAGTAAAATGAGTAACATTATTTATGATTTTCAAAAATCAAAAGATAAAAGCATGATCTTTGAAGATTATGAAAAAGAGGAATTAAATTCAAATGGATTTATGGGATAATTGTTTGAGATATCAGAAAAAAATACATAAATCAAAAAAGGGGAAAAATAATAAACTTTTGGATATTATTTAACTGTAGAATAAATTGAGACTAAATAAGTTATCCCTTCTCCTATATTAAAAAGATATTAAACAACAAAAGAATTTACATATTCTCTTGAATAACGTGCTTTCATTTGTAATACTTTCAATTAAATATAGATGGAATTGCCACATCTTAATATGATTCTGTCAGAGGAGATAATGAACATTAAGAGGAATCTAAATAAAAAATATTTATTTAATCAAGATAGTAAAGTAGAAAACAGAACTCATTGACTTAAAATCGATTTCAAAAAGCTTATGGGTTTGATATTAAAACATTAAGATTGTTTAAAGGTGAAATTAAAGAGGTAATAGATACAAATGAAGAGGAGGAAGATCAAGATTATATTAGGGAAAATACAGAACATTCTAATTTAGAAATTATAATAAATAAGCAATAATCTACTAAAATCAATACTTAAAATGAATTAATTTAATACCTGTAATAAATATCATATCCTGCATTTTTGAGAAGATTAGTTCTTTTAAATAATATTTTAATACTTGTTTCATTTACTTTATCATGTATAATGTATTCAACTTTATATATTACTTTTTCAAAATTTTAAAATGCTATAGAACTTGCTGCTGCAAGTAATTAACGATTTTCTTCACTCTTAAAAATTCAGTCGAACCTTTAAGATCTTAGAGGTTTCAATTTAAATATTGAAGAATTGGAATTTTAAAATATAGGAGAAAATTTTATAAATTTAAATTTTTTAGAAATAAAAAATGAATTAAACTTTTTGCTTGAATCAAATAAACTTTTAACCTCCTCAGATTTAACAATTAACAAAAAATATTAAACATACATAGATCAATTTGAAGAACCATATATTTAAATGTTTTCGGTAGATAATAGTCATCAAAATTTTACTTATTCTTAAGCAGTATAATCATTAATTGCTAGAGCTATAACATTAAATAATAGCCATTTATCAAAATTTATAGATAGCAATGAAGATTTTCATTATTATTTGCATAATAGTTTTAATTCTATTGCAAAATATTAATATGTTTCATAAAACTATTACTTTTCAAATATTTACAGTTTATTGGATGATTTAGACACATTTGAAAATATTTTTTTTATTCTTTCATCCTCTTGTTTGTGTTTGATATTTATATTTTGTTAATTATTCGTTCGTTCTCATTAATCCCATATAAGGAATATCATTTCAGCTTTTTTAGAAATTAAAGAATAGTATTTAAAATAGATTGTTAATAAGATACAAAATTTTATATAGTTACTTCAAACAAACGATGAAGATGATGTACATATATATATATAATATATTTAGGTGGATTAATTTGAATTAGAATAGAATGAAAATTAAGAAGAGCATGAATTAGGAGAATTGACCAAAAATAGTAAAAAGAGAAAATCTTAATTTTCATCAGAGAGTGAAAATAAAATTAAAATTCAGATAATTATTGTTACACTTTTATTTTACTCTTACTTTTGTTATTTGTACTTTAGTTCTATAGTAAATAATATTAATATCATATTTTTAGACAATTATTTCATATACAAACTTACTTATTCCACTTGTTAATATTACATCTTATATTCCAACTTAATATCGTTTGATTGACAACTCTATTAAGGAAATGCTTTATGATGCAAATGCTATAATTATGAATCAATTAAATTCTGTTGATAAGATGAATTAAATGATTGATTAAATTTAAAATTTAGATGCTGAATTACATATTTTGAATTAATAAAATGAACATATTTTATCTACAGAGTATATTAAACTTTTCAATGAAATTTATATTTTAAACCCATGTGCAATTATTATTGAAAATGATTTATCTGTTACAAATACATCATGTTTGACATTTAATGATAATATTCTAGAGGATGGATTAGCAGTTGCTATTTCCAGTTTTTTTGAAAATGCATGTAAAATTATATAGGAATATTATTATTATGATCCAAATACTATATATTCAAATTTAACATTTAATCTTAGCTCAAATCATAAGTAAAACTACACTTATAACATTCTAAATACTAAAGAAAGCAACTAAAATAGAAAAATGCAAAAAGTATTTATCAGAATATGTCATTTATCATTAATTAAGGAGTTATTACATTAATTGAGTAATTACTTTTCCTTTTTGGCATTTTAAATGACTTTATTATTCATGATATTTTGTATAATTACAGTGTTTATATATTTTTTGATTTGGATACCTATATTAACCAACTTTTATTTTGAAGCATAAAAAAATTTAGAAACTTTAACTATCATTCCAGTTGAATATTTTAGCAAATGTGTTTAAATATAAGAACATATGTAACTTTTGAAGGAGCTCAATTAATGATAAATTAATAAATTTATATTTTTAATAAGGTAAAGATTTATTCTCAATTTTGTTATATTATATCTTTTTTGATACATATTTAAACTTATTCTCTTAAAGGATAATAAAATATAGAAATTATTTGTTAATTCGATTTCTTTATCAAATAATTGTTATTGAGAATCTTTTGTTATATTATTAAATTCAAAATTTTACAATTATTTAAAATGGTTAAATTTAATAATAATTATATTATGATTAAAAAAAATAATTTCATGTAATTAGAAACTTCCATAATTTTTAAATTCTACTTTAAGAAATGTAAGAGTGTAGCCATGGAGTATTACTAATATTGAATTATATAAACTAATATTATTTGAATCAAATTTAGAAAATTCTCAAGTGCAGAAATATATGATACCTATATCATTGCAAATTTATATAAGTAGGATTCTTAAATGGAAAGTAACATTATATGATTATTTCTTTCAAGTAATAATAAATGAGTTTTACGATTCAACATTTTGATTAAAAAAATTATGGAATAATAAATTGCTAAAATTAAATAAGTTATTAAGTTATTTGTATATTTGGCATTCATTCTTCAAATGCGGAACTCATTGTTATATAGCTCTTGAAATTACAAATTAAATTGATATATCAAAAAAATATGATAAGATGTATGATATTTATGCCAAAGCATAATCTTGATTATATTGTAAATAAGCATTAATATCATAAGTCTAACTGGGAAAGACCACTTTCCTGGGGTCAAAATCAATTTATTCTTGATACTGAATAATCAATAAAAATTGATCTAACTCTTTTATAAATAAAAAAAAATGACCAAAGTGTCATTTAGTTAAATCAAAAAATGCCTGGAAAAAGATCCTAAAAAAAGAGTTTATACTAGTACTTGGTTAAAAGGAGAAGTTATTTAAAGTTCCCTCTAAAAAAGGAATAGGAATTTAAATTTAGTAAACCACTGTCTAAAAAATAATTTTCTCCTTTGCTTGAAAAAATTTTAGACTATATAATTTTAAATTATCTAAACAATCGCACAAATAATAAGTTGAAAAGGGATAGTTAGTTACTTAAGATTTCACATTTAGAAGATCGAAATAGAATTAGAATGTTGATTTAACTGGAAGTTCAATAGAAAAAAAAATAAAACAAAATTTATAAAGCAGATAATGATATAGGAGCAAAAAGAGAAATGAATTTATATCAATATTGAATATTATAAAGAATAGAGCAATAGATTTTTAAGAATTCTTATTCAGCTCTATGATGTTTAGTTTCAATATAAATAAAATAACTCTATAAAAAACATCTATTTCATTATGAAATGGTTAAGGTGACGCTTCCTTTTAACCTACGATTTAAAATTGGATTTCTATAGGCATTATAAGGAACATCTATAGAAATTCTCTTGTTCAAAATTTCTTCTGGGTAAGGAGAAGTTCTCATTTTGTTTACTATTTAATCAAGTTCCCCTTCTTTTTATTAATTTTCTTTCCTTTATTTCATGTTACACATACAAAGTCCCATTTAAAACTTTATTTTACTATTTTTAATTGAATGCAAACGAAATAAATATTTGAAAGAAATCAAGCCAAATAAACGCAGTATTCTTTAATTTCAATAGAAGTTAATTTTATTAACTATATTAATTATAAATAATCAATAATAATATAATAAGAATATTAAAATAAAGCCTATTTCTTATTTAAATTTAAATTAAACAACTAAATTTGATAAATTAAAGGGATAAGAAGTCAATACTGAATTATTAAATTAAGTATTTTCAATTTTATAATGTTTATACAATATTTTATTAATTATTTTCTGTTATGTGTATATATATATGCAAATAGTACACAACCACATTATACTAATAGTAAGATAATTAAGGCACGTCCATATTTTTAGAATAGATTACTCTCCTTCCTCTATTCAAATTTTGATTTATTGTATGGATAATATTTGAAAAAGAATATTAAGTCTCCATCATCTTTATCTGATATCTAGGATTTGTTTGCTTTAGTGATTAATACAAAAATTAATATCCTTCATTATTCCTAACATTTTTATTGCAAAAGTATATAATTATTTTATATGATTAAGTCAATTATATAAGATAGACTAAAATTCATTAATACTCAAAGAGTTAATACTAAATATATTACTTGAAATTTATGAAATTATGTTCAACTTATAAGGTAAATAAATCAATTCAAAGTAAAATGATTCTATCATTCTGGTTGAGTCTATGGGTTTGGTGAAGCAGGCAACTCTTTCAATCTTCTACTGAGAATTGGATTTTTAAAAGGATTTAAATGAGACGATTAGCTTGCTCTTTGCTTCAAGATTACACTACAGTCTTAAGATAGTCTAACTTGAGCTACTACTTATTACAATTCTCCATCATGTCTTTATTTTTTCTATTTCTAAGCAGCACAAGTTCCCATATAAAATATTTATATTAAAGAAGATTTTCAAACCTTTTTATATATTTGTATTAAATTTTACAATTTAGTCATTCAGACTTAGAAGTTTCATGGTATAAAAAATTCAATAGTTTTGTAAATAATTATCAATTTTCAAGTGGATAAAACCACAAGAGGAATACGTATCCCCAAATTTTTTACTTTTTCATCTCATTTTGAAATTCAATTTAAGAATATTTAAATATGTAACATCTCTAGCTTGAGTAAAATTATGTTCCATTTATCCAAAAATCAAATTATGCAATGTGTGTAAATTTTTATTAATTTAGAATCTTCAATTTTGAAGGATTCTTTAAAGACATATCAAGGTGACTAAAATTGCCTAGAGCTTATCAAGGTGTTAATTGAAAATATTCCAAAGCGAAGAGACAATAAAGAATGGATTTACCAGTTATAAGAATTTCTGTCTTAGTTTGGAAATTAATGTATTACAAAAATCAAAAATGTCAAAAAAGGAAGATATTTAATAAAGCTCTAATTATTTGCAATAAGGAGAATGAGGAACCTTAAAATAGTCACATAATTTAAATAAGAGATTAAATCAATAAGAATTAATTGCTAAAAAATCGTAGAGCCTGTAAGGTAAAAAGCCTCTCCTTCTTGAAAAAACATAAGATAATTTTAAGAGATTAAAAAAGTATTAAAGCTTTTTAATCTATATGAATCATACTCATTCTATTACATGCATCAATATTTTTATCTCTATCTTCAAGTGTCATCTCATATATCAAATACAGGTCAAAGAAAAAAATCTTTTTTGAGGTAACTATATGATTTGAATAATTTATGCAGAATGATTTTATTAATAAAAAATTAACTTATTAGAATATGATAAAAAGTTGATGACCCAAAATTAAGAACTTATAAGCCCAAAAATAAACAGATATTTAATCATTAGCACTTGCTATATTATCCAATAAAATTATCTTATAACTGCTAAATGATTATTATTACAAAAAATTTGGAAATTTAATTTTTTTTATCTAAAGCAATATCATGATGAAGACATAATTCCTTATGTAAATCCAGAAAGTAAGAACTAGAAAGATACTCATCAATGCTAATTTAATAACTTATACTTTGCCTTCTTGAGCTGGATTAATTGATTTTAGAAATATTTTTTTTCCTGAATACAAAAATTTTGTTTAAAGTCTCAATATTTTAGATATATATTTAATTAATAATCAGTTGATTATTCCTTTAGAATAAAGATCATGGATAATCTTTTAATTCTGAATTAAGTTTTTAAGAATTGATAGTCAAAAATCTTTAACAAATTAAGATAATAGTCAAATAAGATGATGGATAGAAAAACTACTTTACTATTAACAATTAGTATATCGAATATTTATTTGCTAAAAAATACATTTAATATAAAAAATTATTTGATCTTTCTTGATATTATTTATTTATAAGTATCATGATCATAATGGATTGGTCATTTAATTTTTTACCGATTAAACATCTTTCAAAACTGGACACTTAAGGTTAGAGCTTGTTTAAAAAAATGGTTGATTGCCATTTAAAAAATACGCTGCAAATAATGCACTGCTTCCACTTACAATTGCTAATATAGGCTTCATTATTTATTTTAATAATTAAAAGTATTTAATCAAAATAATAGAAGAAACTAAATGTCTTAATCAAAAAATGACAATTTAAGTATATTTAATCCAAAAGAATTACTGTCTTTTTGGACATTGATTGATTTTATACTATTGAGTGATCATCTATATTTTTGAACTAACTTATATTATATGTGTGCTTCCTTTGGAAGGATCTAAGTGAAATCAGAAAGCTCAGATTTACTATTTGTTGTTCTAAACATAAACAAGAATAATTTATTTTATTAATAAATTATAATTATAGATGAGGAAATAAAATATGGAAAAAGTTAAGAAGTATCGTAATTATTAATTTTTGCAAATGAAACACATTAAAATCTAAAGAACTTAATTGATATAAGTAAATTATTAAATCTCTATGGTATTATCGAAAATTAATTAAATTGCACATCCTTTCTATTGATATCAAAACTAAATATTACACAAATCTATATAAAAATTCTTTTTCCAATTGACAAAATATAGTAAATTTGTAGTTTATTCCACTTGAAAATCTTTTAATTCTTTTCTTTACTACATATTTTTATATTATTTACTTTATTGATTCATTAATAAAATTCTTTAATTTTATGGAAGATTTTAGCGATGATGATATAAATTACTTTATTGCGAAGTTAAGCGAAGACTGTTCAAAGTCCTTCTTTGATAACTATTAAAATGATTCCTAACTTTTAGGGATAAAATGTATCTATTTACATAGATCTTATAGTGGATGAATAGTTGATAAAATAAATTAGAGATAAAGAAGAGATGATGAAAACAATGTTTGATTTATTAAGTATTTGGCCATAACAAATTTAGACTATATTTTTAACAAATAACAAAAAATTCTTGCTGATTACGAAGATCTTAAAATTTAGTGTGAACACAGCCTTTTGGTTTAGAAATAAGAAATATAATAAACTTAATATCAAATAGAACAATTATAAGTAAATTAATATCTAAATAATAGACTTAAAATGCAGAAAATTAAGAAAAAAATTAGTAATTTCTTGACTAGATAGAAGAATTAGAAAATCAGCTATCGCAAAAGAAATCTGAAATTTTTTAAATGAAATAAAATGAAGGAAGAATAAGTTAAAATCATTAAGTAATTAATACTTTTTTATTTAAAAAGGCACATGAAATAAAATCTCAAGAACAAAAAGAGTAATTATAAAGTCTCCAAACCAAAGTATAACAACTTGAAGAAATTAACAGCAAGTTTAAAAGCGAAGCTATAGCATCGTTCAATTTATTGAGATAGTATGAAATGAAATAAAAAGATTATGAAGATAAAATAGAAATTTTAGAATTATAGTTAAAAAGTAGTCTATTTATTAAACTTAGATAATTAGAGAGAAAAAGATAAATTGTCTAAATAGTATGAGGAATTATTCAAGAAATAATAATCAGAAATTATGACATCAACATAAATTAGTATTAATAACAACTTTATTCATAATTCTCCTCAAAAATCAACTCGAAAGAATAGTAATTATTCTAGCAATAATAACAATCATGAAACCATATAAAAATTAAGACGACAAAGTGGTTTTTTGAATTAACCAAAATTAGAATAAATCTAAAAATAAATAAATAATATCCCTGAATCGGAAAGCGAATCTGAAAATGAATTAACTAGTGGAAAAACATTGAAATAGGAAAAGAATGAAAAAAAAAACATTTAAAAAGAGTTGAATAATTTAAAAGTCAAAATTGAAGAATTAGAGAAATAAAAGGGTGAAATGGAAAAAGAATTGACTTAAAATAAAGAGATGATCTCTAATTAAGATACTAAAATTAGATAATTAGAAACAAATTAAAAGAAGATGAATCTAAAATCTACCTAATTAGAAAAAAAAGTTACTAATTTAACAGAAGGTATATTTTAAAAGTTATTTATAGAAAAAAATGCTTTAGAAGAAACTTATAAGCAAGAAAAATCATAAGAATAAGATCAATTAAAGAAACAAAGTGAAGATTTTATGAATAAGATAAAATTTTTATAAAATGAGAATTAATAATATGCATCACAATTAAAAGAACTAAACGAATATAAAAATAAATATCATGAACTGTGTTTAAGTAATCGCATATTATAAATAGATTTTTACAGAAAATCTGAAAGAGGAAGACGAAATGGAAGCATTTCTAAGAACACATGAATCTGCAGCAACTGCACATAAATAAAGTAATAAATATAAAAAAAATTAGTGTAAAAGTAATAAGAAAAATAACTTTATCAAATAAACTTAAATTAGATTCTAAATATTTCTGATGCTGATTTGATTTTCACTAGGGCAAGAAGTAATGCAAGCGTCTTTAAAAAGAAGGATATACCTATTGAGTAAACAGAAATATTTAAAAAAAAGTTAAAAGAATAGTTAGATCAAAGCCTAAAAAATGTTCTTATGTCAGAATAAAATAATTCAGATATATTATAAAAGACATTACTTTAAGTAAATCAATATGAATTATAATTGAAAAATATGTAAGAGGAGAATCAAAAATTAAAATTTGAAATCGATGAATAAAAAAAAAAAATAGATCTCTTAAATTTTAAAAATAAAGAGCTTGAAATTTAAAATGACAAAGATAAACTTGAAATGATTGAACATTCAAAATTATTGGACTAATCCAAAGTAAAGTTGTATAAAAGTGAATAATAATTAAATCTATTGAATGAAAAATTAAAAGGCTTATAAGAAATAGTGGATTAATAAGAAAAGGATATAAGTAATCTCAATGAAAAAATTATTCAATAAAGTAAATTAATGGATGATTAAGCTAAAATATCTAAATAAGAAATAGATAGATTAAATGATAGAAACGATAATAAATAATTAAAATTAGATCAAGCTTTGATAGAAATTTAACACCTAACAACAGATAATAAAATGGCCAAAATTAAGAGCGATACTGATATCAAAAATTTAACCGAAAAAAATACAAAATTGTAAAATTAACTTGATTTGATTGTAAAGTAAAAAGAATAATAGGAGTAAGAGTTTAATAGTATTAACGATATAAATTCTAAAATGGAATAAACCTTGTAGGCTATAATGAAAAATTATTCTGATATAGAAATTAAATGTGCAAATTTAGAGAGAGAAAAACAATAATTAGAATAATAAAACTAAGAAATAAATGAAAAATTAAAAAAAATAATTTAAAAAAAGAAAATATTAAAAGAACTTAATGTTGCAAAAGATTAAAACTATATTAAAATTAAAACTGAATTAGAAATAGAAACAGAAAAATGTTCTAATTAATAAAATAAAATTAACAGTCTTAAAGATGATTTAGAAAATCTTAAATAAGAAAATTTAATAATGTACAATAATATTGAATAAGATAGAAACTAAAAAATAGAAGAAAGCAACTAGCTGAAAACTGTAATTACTGAGTTAGAAATGAATAAGACTGAGTTGAATCGATAAAAAGAATAACTAGATAAAGAGATTGAAGAAATAAAGTTACAATTTACTAATTAGAATGAAGGGAATTAACAAAAAATACATTTTCTAGAAGAAGAAACATAAAAAAAAGATAAAGAAAGTGAAAAGTTGAGACTTGAGTTAGAAGTGATAAAAAAAGAAAAAGAGCATTAAGTTGCATCTCTCAAAGAAGAGCTCTCAGAAAGTGAGAAAAAGCTTTTGCATATTTAAAATGAATTGTAATCTCTTTAAGAATAATTCAAACAACTTTAACTTTCAATGAATGCTTCTCAATCAGAAGCTCACAATTCATATCAAGAGTTACAATTAAAATACAATAGTATTGAATAAGATAGAAACTAAAAAATAGAAGAAAGCAACTAGCTGAAAACTGTAATTACTGAGTTAGAAATGAATAAGACTGAGTTGAATCGATAAAAAGAATAACTAGATAAAGAGATTGAAGAAATAAAGTTACAATTTACTAATTAGAATGAAGGGAATTAACAAAAAATACATTTTCTAGAAGAAGAAACATAAAAAAAAGATAAAGAAAGTGAAAAGTTGAGACTTGAGTTAGAAGTGATAAAAAAAGAAAAAGAGCATTAAGTTGCATCTCTCAAAGAAGAGCTCTCAGAAAGTGAGAAAAAGCTTTTGCATATTTAAAATGAATTGTAATCTCTTTAAGAATAATTCAAACAACTTTAACTTTCAATGAATGCTTCTCAATCAGAAGCTCACAATTCATATCAAGAGTTACAATTAAAATACAATAGTATTGAATAAGATAGAAACTAAAAAATAGAAGAAAGCAACTAGCTGAAAACTGTAATTACTGAGTTAGAAATGAATAAGACTGAGTTGAATCGATAAAAAGAATAACTAGATAAAGAGATTGAAGAAATAAAGTTACAATTTACTAATTAGAATGAAGGGAATTAACAAAAAATACATTTTCTAGAAGAAGAAACATAAAAAAAAGATAAAGAAAGTGAAAAGTTGAGACTTGAGTTAGAAGTGATAAAAAAAGAAAAAGAGCATTAAGTTGCATCTCTCAAAGAAGAGCTCTCAGAAAGTGAGAAAAAGCTTTTGCATATTTAAAATGAATTGTAATCTCTTTAAGAATAATTCAAACAACTTTAACTTTCAATGAATGCTTCTCAATCAGAAGCTCACAATTCATATCAAGAGTTACAATTAAAATACAATAGTATTGAATAAGATAGAAACTAAAAAATAGAAGAAAGCAACTAGCTGAAAACTGTAATTACTGAGTTAGAAATGAATAAGACTGAGTTGAATCGATAAAAAGAATAACTAGATAAAGAGATTGAAGAAATAAAGTTACAATTTACTAATTAGAATGAAGGGAATTAACAAAAAATACATTTTCTAGAAGAAGAAACATAAAAAAAAGATAAAGAAAGTGAAAAGTTGAGACTTGAGTTAGAAGTGATAAAAAAAGAAAAAGAGCATTAAGTTGCATCTCTCAAAGAAGAGCTCTCAGAAAGTGAGAAAAAGCTTTTGCATATTTAAAATGAATTGTAATCTCTTTAAGAATAATTCAAACAACTTTAACTTTCAATGAATGCTTCTCAATCAGAAGCTCACAATTCATATCAAGAGTTACAATTAAAATACAATAGTATTGAATAAGATAGAAACTAAAAAATAGAAGAAAGCAACTAGCTGAAAACTGTAATTACTGAGTTAGAAATGAATAAGACTGAGTTGAATCGATAAAAAGAATAACTAGATAAAGAGATTGAAGAAATAAAGTTACAATTTACTAATTAGAATGAAGGGAATTAACAAAAAATACATTTTCTAGAAGAAGAAACATAAAAAAAAGATAAAGAAAGTGAAAAGTTGAGACTTGAGTTAGAAGTGATAAAAAAAGAAAAAGAGCATTAAGTTGCATCTCTCAAAGAAGAGCTCTCAGAAAGTGAGAAAAAGCTTTTGCATATTTAAAATGAATTGTAATCTCTTTAAGAATAATTCAAACAACTTTAACTTTCAATGAATGCTTCTCAATCAGAAGCTCACAATTCATATCAAGAGTTACAATTAAAATACAATAGTATTGAATAAGATAGAAACTAAAAAATAGAAGAAAGCAACTAGCTGAAAACTGTAATTACTGAGTTAGAAATGAATAAGACTGAGTTGAATCGATAAAAAGAATAACTAGATAAAGAGATTGAAGAAATAAAGTTACAATTTACTAATTAGAATGAAGGGAATTAACAAAAAATACATTTTCTAGAAGAAGAAACATAAAAAAAAGATAAAGAAAGTGAAAAGTTGAGACTTGAGTTAGAAGTGATAAAAAAAGAAAAAGAGCATTAAGTTGCATCTCTCAAAGAAGAGCTCTCAGAAAGTGAGAAAAAGCTTTTGCATATTTAAAATGAATTGTAATCTCTTTAAGAATAATTCAAACAACTTTAACTTTCAATGAATGCTTCTCAATCAGAAGCTCACAATTCATATCAAGAGTTACAATTAAAATACAATAGTATTGAATAAGATAGAAACTAAAAAATAGAAGAAAGCAACTAGCTGAAAACTGTAATTACTGAGTTAGAAATGAATAAGACTGAGTTGAATCGATAAAAAGAATAACTAGATAAAGAGATTGAAGAAATAAAGTTACAATTTACTAATTAGAATGAAGGGAATTAACAAAAAATACATTTTCTAGAAGAAGAAACATAAAAAAAAGATAAAGAAAGTGAAAAGTTGAGACTTGAGTTAGAAGTGATAAAAAAAGAAAAAGAGCATTAAGTTGCATCTCTCAAAGAAGAGCTCTCAGAAAGTGAGAAAAAGCTTTTGCATATTTAAAATGAATTGTAATCTCTTTAAGAATAATTCAAACAACTTTAACTTTCAATGAATGCTTCTCAATCAGAAGCTCACATTTTATATCAATAACTGCTAAAAGAATAACATACTAAAGAAACAATTCATTAAAATGAGCTTAATTAATTAAATCAATAAATTATTGAGTTTAATCTCAAAATTCAGGGATACTAAACCGAAGTTTAAACACTCAATTCTAATATATAGTAACTAACAATCAGTAACAATTCGTAAAATCATTAGTTTACTTAATATTACATATAAGACCAATTATAAATACTAGTATTAGAATCAATCATACACAATATATCTTTGGAAGCAAATGCTTATAAATAAAAATCTGAAATATTATTAAAAGAAAGTTAATAAAAAATTATAGAAGTGAATTTAAATTTACAATAATAATTAACGAATTGTTAAAACTTTTAATAATTAAACAATGAGATTGATCAAGAGTTAAAAAGAATTAAAAAAATTTCATAAGAAGATATAACTATGATTTAATAATTGACTCATTAACTTACTCTAAAAGATTAATAAATAAATTAAATCTAAATCTAATATTAATAATTTGAATAATAGCAAAACAAAAGTTTATAAGATTTAGAAGATTTGAAGATTTTGTTTGAGTAAATACAGAAAGAAAAACTTCAACTTGAAATTCATTTAGCAGAATAATATTAGCTTGTTAAGGAAGCTCATACTTAATAAGATTTGTATTCTTAGGAATTAACAGAAAGCAAATTAGAAGTTTAAAGATTAAATGATTAAATTTCATAAATTTTTGAAAAAGACAAAAATTAAAGTGTAGAAACCTAAAACTTGAAATAATTAATTGATTAATTGTCTGAAGAGAAGCAATATCTTTAAGAATTAACAAAGACTTTTGAAGAGACTATTTAAAGAAAAGACGAAGAAATAGATGAGATAAATAAGAATCTTGAAGAATTAAAATAATCTTTAACTTTGAAAGTTTATGAAATAGAATAGCTAGAATAAGATTTTAAATAAGCAAAAGAGGATCTTATTTTGAATCAGCAAAAACTTTTGGATGAATAAAATTTTAGGGCTACACAAGAAACTCAATTTAAAATATAACTTGAAAATTATATAAAATCACAACAAAAAAATTCTGATGTCTTAGATATTTCAGAAAATAAGATTGAGTTACTTGAATAACTGTAAGGACAAAAAATAGAATTTGATGTCAATATTTAAACATAAAATGAAAAATTAAGAATATATGAGTTATAGGTTTTAGAATTGAGAAATGAGTAATTCAAATACTTAGAAAAAATAAACGAATTGTCAGAAATAATTAATAGTGAAAGTGTATTTAGAGAAATGCAAAAGTATAAAATTTAAATATTGTTAGAAATTTTATTTAGGAAATTTTAGTGCATCTAATAAAGCAATCTGATGGATTGAAAAAGATTAATCAGTAAGAAACAGAGAATTTAATCTAAGATGATTATGATGACCTAGATAAATTAAAGTAATTTATTTTAATATTTTTATAGAACTAGTACAATGATGTAAATAAATATTCTTAATCGTTAAATAGAATTAACAATTAATAATTTTAAAGAAGTTTAAATGAAAATTTTATCATCTAATGAGTAAATTAATTAATTGGAATAATCATTAAAAGAAAGTTAGGAAAATTAAACTAATAATAAATTATTAATAGAAAGCCTAATATTAAATATTTCAGGCTTAAATGAAAAAATTGAAGGATATTAAAAATCTTCTTCGGTTAATTTACATGAAATTACAAAATAGCAAGAATAAGAAATGGAATTGTTGAAAAAGGATTACTAAAATAAAATTAATCGAATTTAAGAAGCATTAAATAGAAGAGAATAAGATTTTAATGCTTTGAAGTATTTTTTTAATTTATGATCATAGTGATTAGTATAATTTGATGCTCTAAGATTAAATTAATAAAACTGAAGAATTGAATAATTTGAGGAAGAAATATGATGATTTTATGAACGATATAGACAAAATGACACCAACTAGATCTCCTTCAAATTCTATCTCCTAAAAACCTAATCAAATAGATTAGTATTAATAATATTTTATACTTGTATTTAAATATATTATGTAGACTGCTCAAGCTGTTGCTCTAAGTAGTGACGATCCCATGGCTGCTGCAGAAATTAAATTAAAAAACTTCTATTAAGAAGTAAAAAATCGCAATTTACCTTTTCATCAAGTAATTTTCTATTTATTATTTTAGTGGCATATTTGGCTATAATTAAAACTTAAAGAAGAACTCTCTAAGAATAGAAAACGGTGAATGCTAATAAATAATAAATTTATGTTTATTTTAATTGATCATCTTTATAAGAATATCTTCAAAATTTAATTTGATCATAAATTAAAAAAGCCTATAATTTTAGTTTTTTAGAAAAATTAACATTATTTCTAAAATGTTTAACTGATAATAGAGATAAAATTTATCATTAAATAGATTTCTCAACTAATTCAAACTAATCAATAAATCGAATGAATAAATATTAAGAATTAATATAGCTTTAAGATATTTATTGAAAAAATAAAATATTTAGAAATAATTTTTATTGCTAATTAATTATGTCTGCTTCTAAGATCTTTTATTCACCTTCACGTTCTAACGTTTCAAATGTGTAAGCTTATGGAGGAGATAGAGCTTTGTCACCTAGCAGAGCCAAAATCTCTTAATTATCAGAAAAATTATCTAATTTATAACACTCAATTGATGAAGATTAGGCTGTAACAATATATTGCTAATACTAAATAGTTTAAAAAAGAAACATTTGAAAGTAAGGTTAAGGTATTAGAAGATAAGGCTACAAAATAAGCATAGGCAGATGACTCAAAGTTTAAGTTATTAAAGGAGTAGCTTTAAAAAGTTGAAGAGGGGGCTTAGAATGAGAAAATAATTAGAGAGGTAATTACTATTTATTAGAATAGGCTGGTGATGAAAAATTAAGATCTAAAGATTTAAAGGGTTTAGAAGGTTTTTTAAACAGAGAATTATAATAAGAAAAAGTAAACAGGAAGGATTTTGAGGGAAAAATTATCAAGAACACTGATGATAAAGTTTACAGTTTAAGATTGGATTTGGCTAGATAAAAAAAATATCGAGAAGAAACAGAGGAGAAAAACGCTTAAGAAATAGGAGATCGAGTTTTATAATTATAAGAGGAAGTAGAAGAAGAGAGAAGATAACGGTAATTTTCCATATTTACTTTAATAGTGAATAATAAAATTAGAACACTATTAAACGATTAGGTGATTCCATTCTCAAATTATAAGAAATTTTAACTACTGAAAAGAAATAAAGGGAACAGGCCTAAAGTTAAATGTTCAGAATGTTAGATGAAATGAATCACTATTTAAATAGCGAATTGTCAAGTGAGAAAAATGAAAGAGAAGCAACTGAAGAAAGTCTCATCAACTTAATTGATTAAACATGCAACAGAGTAGAGAATTCATTAAGAAAATGAATAATATTATAGATTTATTTTTATATTATTCTAATAGATTAGTGATTATGTTACATAAGACTCCTTTTTAAGGTTTAATTTTAGAATAAATATTCGGTTTCTTCAATTTTATTTATATAAAAGAAGCTGAATTTTTTAATAAGTTCAAAATTAAGGGATATTAAAATTTATTTGAGAAAAAGAATTGGAACTAAATATATTACTAGAAGATTCTAATAAAATTAATTATTCTTGTAATAACTAATTTCATTCCTTTTTGTTTGTATATTTCAATAATGGGTTATCTTATTATTACATTTATTGGGGGATTGTTCTAATTAATGTAAAATAATGATCTTTACTATTTAAAGCGAGAAGGTTTAATCATAGGTGAAGCTTGAAAAGAAGTTTATTATTGAGTTTATTGAAGCCCAATATTTGGGATAGAATCAACACTATCAGTTTTTCCAGTAAATAGAGGTGAGTTCATTTGTAAAGAATTAGAAGAATCAATGTTTTTTTATTATTTTAGTTGCTTTGTTGCCAATACTCCAGGAGAAGATTATGGAGAGTTAATTAATTAATTCTTTCTGAAGGCATCGAATTTTACGGATCTTTGATAGAGAAAACAAATACTCCTCATTTAATGCATTCATTCTTGAACATAAATCATTTTCTTCACCTTCTTCAATAAAATCATTCTAATTATCTTCAAGCATAATTTAATTAATTTCTGAGAGAAATGAATGTTACAAACATTAATTTGCTTTTATTCTTTTTTATGGGTCCTTTTCAAGCATTTTTCTCAAAAGATCAATAGCAGTATTAGGAGCATTTTATAATTGCTTTATTGAAAAATCAACATTAGCTTCTCTATTTTGTTTAACAACTGTTGCATAACTTTTACCTGGAAATGGTGGTTTACCAGTTAATAATAAGTAAAATACAAGACCTAGACTATAAATATCACAAACTGAACTATAGTGACCTTTCATATCTTTCATATTAATGACTTCAGGGGCAACATAGCCTGGTGTTCCACATCTGCAATATAAATAAACTGGTTCATTTACGTGTGTAGCTAAACCGAAATCTGCCACTACAACTGAATCCATTTTTCTATTATTATTTTTTTTGATAAATTAAATACTTTGATTATTTAAATAAAATATTTTCTAATTTCAAATCTCTATGCATAATTTCTTTCTAATGCATATGACACAATCCTTATAGGATTCCCACTAATATCTATTGTATTTATTTTGTTGAAAGAATGACTTTTTCCTTGATGAGATCATAGAGTGAACCCCCTTACAATAATTCTAATCCCACATATAATGAGTTATTTGTTTCATATATTTCATACATTCTCATAAGGTGATGATGATTTAGTTTTCTCATGATTGATAATTCATTTACAATAGCCTATTTACCATTTTCTTCAGCATAAGCAGCTTACTTAGAAAAAGCTTTGATTGCCATTTACACCCCATCTTCAATTCTTTCTGCCAAATACACCTATAAATTTAATTATAATAGAGTACAGATGCAAAATTACCCTTTCCAATCTTTTTGAACACTCTAAAAAGTGAATGAAATTGCCATTAATTGATTCTTGATTAGAAAAATTCTCTCCATTAAATTATTACTTTTTCGTTTCCTTACAAATTGTAACTAGGATGTTCTGCTTGACCGAAATCCCTCATCAAGTTCATACCAATAATTTGACCAAGAGTATCATCATCTTCATCTTTTTTTTGAACAGGTGTTCTAATGATTTCAAATTTAGTTTCAAAATCTAGTTTGAGATATTTACAAGGAGGTTAATCTGGCTTCTGGTTTAATTGATAAATACTGATATACTTTTGCAAGTAGAATGTATTGATCATAACCATATAAGATTCTTGTTTTGTTTTTTTTCAATTTAACAAATTCAGATTTTAAGATGGGCTTGTCATTTCTCTATTTTATTTCATTAGGAATTTGGATCCAAAGTTTTTAATTCATGATAATAATATTAATTTATAACCAGTTTAATCATACTTTTTAAAACAAGATCATTTATATCAATTGTTCAATTTCCAATCCTCCACCTTCACCATTATTTACAATTTTAATTGAATTCTCTCCATTTTTAATAGTTCCTCCTCCTGCCTCTATTAACTAAACAATTTCTTCATTTTTAAGATTAGATTTCAAATCATGGCTTAAATTAAACTATTTATTTAGAAAAATTGATTATGAAAGTGATGTTTCTATAGAATTTAAGATACTTAAATTATTTGTTTTCAAAACATAAAGATAGGGATTTTAAATTTACATTGTGGAAAGACAATCTTTAATCCATTAAGAATTAACTATCATTTTCCCTTCATTAATTGCTAAAAGGAGATTGAAAGTTCTCTTGAATGTTTCCATAACCAAAATGTTATATTATTCAATATCAACATAAATGCCCATTTTTAATAATTTTAACAGATCATCATTACAAACTGAAAAATTAGAAAATTTGATTCTGTATTCTCTCCATTCATTTATTTAATCTAATTATGAATAATTATTAATACATAATTTTAAACTAGTAAATAATGTTTAGGTTAGCCTTTTGATTTCTATGAATTTGTTATAGGTTTTTCATTTTATTCAATTTAAGTCTATTTATTGATTGGCGGTTCGAGAATAGTTAAATTTGGTTTGTTTTGTTTGATGAGATTGATTTTGATGATTTTTGGTCTTGCATATTCAAAAGTTAATGTTTGCTCTTAGACAATGATTTGTTTTTGACCAGTTGTAAGATCTAATTCATATTCCTTATCTATCCTCAATAATTGAGCATCTCCTTGGCCATTAATTCTATGAATATTTATAATTGGCTAAATCCATAAAATATTTGAATCATAGTTTAATTTGAAACATACAGGCAAAGGAACTTGAATGTTACATTATTCTGTATTGCCAATAACAGATATCCCAGGTTTAACTTTATATTTTTTATCGAAAGCCTTCATAATTATTTGTTTCATATTTTATAAATATTAATTTACTTAATTTAAACCTATAAGATGTTAGGAGGTCTTTATGGTTTGAATTTTAAGTAGCATTCCTATCTTTTTTTATGTTTACTAATACCTACAATCATTACAGGATTAGGGCTATTTTATATAGATGAAGCATTGACTACTTTGTGTATTTTATAGTTTTTCTATGTTGTGATACCTGCTATTTATATAAAATTTTTAAGCAAAGAAGGGGAATTAAAGGGTATTTTGAATAATAAAATATAGCATATCTCATCAATGAATTGGAGGGAAGATAAGAATAAATCAAAAGAGGGCTTTCACTATTTAGAAGTGCATTTGGGATGGTTCTATTATCGTTAATTTTCACATATTATTGGGAAGAAGAGATTATGGATTATTTGAAGATTCCTCTTTTAGAACATCCTGTTTATATTGGAGCATTTATGTTGGTATTGATAATATGTAATCCATTTTTGGAGGAATGGTATTGGTAATAAATTACAATTAATAAAAGGCGGTTGTTCTTGATGAAAACTTATAAGGAAAGTGAGAACTATAGATCCTTAATTAATCTATTTTATGCTTTGTTTCATTTCATAATGTTATTGAAGATATTTAAATCAGATTGGGAATTTGCTATAGGATTTTCAACATATTTTATGTCAATAGGTGGATCTTTTGAGCATATTCGAGAAAAGTATGGATTCATAACTTGTCTGATGGCTCACTATGGGATGACCCTAGCTGCATCGCTAGCTTTATTAGTTGTATATAAATCATAATTGTAATGATAATTAATTAATAATGGAATCGAAAGAAAAAATCCTCTCTTGCTTGAACATCCTGAAAAGGTTGCCTCCAACTCAGATGTAGAAGAATGCAGCAGCATTAGCATCTTTGATTCCTGATTATGCTGAAGAATTATACTAGAAAATAGATAAACCATTAGGTATGAAAATGATGAAAATTTTTAGATATTGGATAGGATGAAAAAGGAAATCAATTTATATAATCTGAATTCAATAGAGATGGAGACTCATTTAGATCTCATGTAACAAATTAATATTATCCTCCAATTGATGATGCAGTTTATCCTTCTGAAGCATTACGTAAATTAGAAATCAAAGCCAATGCTGTCTTTGATGAATATAAAAGATTGTACTTATATATTATATGAAAAGATATTATGAAGGAGGATTGTCATCTTGTTATTTTTGGGATAAGGAAGATGGAGGGTTTGCTACAGCTTGGTTGATAAGGAAAAATGTAGAAAAAAGTAAGGGAATTGAGGATGGATCTTGGAGTTCAATTAATGTAATAGATATTAAGACAGATGGAAAATCTAAATGGACTTATAAGATAACTACATCAGTTGTTTTAGAAATGAATATTGTTTAAAATCAGGATGTTGGCAAATTCAATATAACAGGCACATTAACCAAATAAGTATTCATTACAATAGATTTTTTTAGAAAGAAGAATCTTATGAAGCTCCTGCAGGTAATAAAGATTTAGAATTGTTTCACATAATGAAAATTGGAACTTTAGTGGAAGATGTAGAAAGTTATCTCCGTTCTCAATTGGATAGTGTTTATTTTGGCAAAACCAAAGATGTAATTTCTTTTTTTAAATCCTTTTATAGATAGTATTCTAAACACGCTTTATAGAAGGAGAAAAGAATTTCATTAAATAAAGATAGGGATTGGCAGGCGAATTTAAATAGAAATATGGATGATATAATTGAATTCAATAATGAATTTTATTAAAAATAATATAAAACCATTTCTATTGACATCTGGAATATTTGGTATTAGTGGCTATGGCTACTTGTATTATACAGCATATTAAAACAAAAAGGAATTATAAATCAAAAAAGAAAATGAAGTAGAATTCAAAGACAATACTCGACCTTAAAATTAATACTTTGGTTTAAGTTATGGTTTCAGAGCAGATTAAATAGTATTGGATAGATTAGACTCTGGTGATTTAGTGTTTATGAAATTTGAATGCATGGAATGTATTTCAGTAAGTGATATAATTAAATGTGAATATTCTTAATTCACTAAACCATATCCTCATTATGATTCCCTTGGAATAATATTTAGAGATAATAGAAATGTTTATGTACTCTACAATAGATTTGGTGATATTGTAATTGAAGATTATGCTGAATTTCTATAAAATCCATTCTGGAATGAAATTACAATCAGAAAGATAATTACAAAACATGAAATTCACAAAACTCTTAAGCCTCTCTTCTATAATGAAGATTATAAATAATTATTTGCCAATAAACCCTACATTCCTATAGTACTCAAATCAACAGGATTAATAGATTAGAAATATCAAGATAATTTAGATCAAGTGTATATTGAGGATTTAGATGTTGATGAATTCCCTTATTTTATTAATGGCACTTCCTTAGGACCAAAAATAAATGTTAGAACAAAAAGAAACAAAGACTTAGATGCTAAGTGAAACATTATATATATATATATATAAATATATAAAAAAAATATGAAATCAAAACAATTCAGCTATAAAACTTAATTCTCCTTAAACACTATCTCTTTATGAATTTACTGAATTTCTTGATTTTATTTCTTCTGTATTTTGACTAGTATCTAAAGATTATTAATTTTTTAATTCCAATTCAACTGATACAGATTTTGAATTTCTTTTACAACAATATCTAGCACATTAATCCCTTACTTAAGGAGTGAATCCATAACCAAGATAATTAAAAAATCCCATTAATCCAGATAATGCCTTTGATAAGTATAATAACCATATTTATTATTAATCTTAAATTTCTTCATAAGTTTTATTGAATGCTGTAAATATCCAACATATTATTAATATCAATGGATAGGATATCATTTTATATATAAATTTAGTTTATTATTGTGATATTCCATATAATTTACAGATAATGAATATGTATACACTTGAATTGTAAAGGATGATCAAAATTAATGGAATATAGAAATTAATATATCTAACAATAGTGCTTCTGACAGGATGCTTAATCTAAAAGTTGCAAATAATAAATTACATCTTCTTTGATCCAACAACTAATACCAGCAAATCCATAATCATGTGTAAAAAATGGATAGATTGAAATAGAAAATGGAATACAAAATCCAATAAATAGATATCCACAAATATTGAATGATTATTCATTTTTATTTTTGATACATGATTGATATAATATGAATGCTATGATGGCAGTCCATCTTTATATATTTTGACTCTGTACATTATTGATGATAATTAGGATGCATTAATCAAATACGATTAAATTAGGCATAATATAGGGTCATCATTATTGAAATCTTTTTTCACTAATAACATGTTTGACAATGCCAAAATTAGATCAGATACATTAAGATAGAATACTATTCGAAATGCAAATGTTTGCAGTTCTTTAAATCTATTAATTTAACAATCCATACTTGAAATAAGTCAGTATCATCAAAGTTGCACCTACAGCACTAAGAGTGTTAGTAATTAGAATGATTCTAATTAGAACTTCTTCAATTTGATTGATAGTATTCTCATCCTATGTCATTGAAATAATTAATAAAAATAGATAAAAGGTGTTAGAGAATATATATAATACGTTTTTTAAAATATGCAAAATAACTAATCAAGGATCTAAGTAGCATTTTTTATTTTTGCATTCCTTATTAACTCCTGCACATAGTTTTTAACATCTTTCCTAAGTTACTAACGATTATCGCAACTAAGTTTATGCACATGAGTATATGCATCCATTCACTTATTTATCACATTTAGCCTAGCATTCTGTCACCTTGGTTACAACACCTTTTGCTATTATATTTTTTTATACCAAAAGCTCCTTGTGCAAGTAACACTAAAAATATGAAAATTAACTTTATATTCATTTTATTTATTATTTATTTAAGTCCTAAAATGACCTCAAATATTAACATCTTATTTGATAAACCGAAGCTTACTTTAACAGCTTTGGATACTGTAGAATAATACGATTTTGACATTATTGTAGATAAAGTATCAGAATAGCTCAAATATGTGTCTTAAAGATTAATTGAAGGTTAATAGGAATCAGATCTTCCATATGATAAAGAAAATATTATTTTGCCTAGATAACAAACATATATTTAGAAAGTAAAGGATAGTAAATTTGCTAAAAAGAAGAAAAAGTATATTGTCCATAATTTAAATTTTATAGTCGAATGGTTTGGGATGAAAATAAAAAGGATTGGGCTTTGAGGAAATTGAAAAAAAGAGATTCAGTAATACCACCTATCATAGAAGCTACAAAGCAAGATGCTTATGAAGTAAAAAACTAAATTAATAGTAGGATGTCTTTAGAAAAAAGGAAATGGAACATGAACTTAAGAAATCAAAGAAATAATTAAGATTAGTGCAAAGAGATAAAAAGAAATAGAAGAAAATATAAGCCGTTAAGAAATAACTCTGATTGTTTAAAATATATGCAAACACTCAAATTAATCATTTTAGCATAATTTCATAGAATAAATAAGTATAAAAAATATAATAGTTTTCTTCAATATATTTATTTTTAAGAATTAGTTTGCAAAATTATAGTGAATTAATTAATATAAATATTTATTATTACTCATAAATACAATAAAGAATTATATAAATGGTAGTTATCATTTCTTCTAATTATATTAATACTTGTGATTTGATATTTTAAATTTATGATAAGTCGTTTCATATTAATTATAATTATAATTTCTTTATGTTTAGTGTTTTAGGAACCTTTTTTTGTTTGCTATGTGGATCTCGCAAGGAACGAAAACTATTATTGTTAACAATACAAGACTAAAATCACAATATGTATTATATTAAAGCTAAACCCAATATGAAAATAGAAGAGATAAAATCAAAATGTGGTATTGAATCAGAGAGATCTTCTTTATTTCTTGAAAAAACATTATTAGAAGATGATGCAAAGTTAAAAGAATATGAGATAACTTCAGATACTCATTTAACATTACTTTTACATGAAGAAATAGAATAATGAGATCAGTTAATTTCATTGTTTCATTATCATTTATTAATATTTTTATTATGATTAAAAATAATAACAACAATGCTCTTAGATCACAAACACCATTTATGAGTGAAAATCATCCATTAAATCCTTATGGTAATAACTTTATAGATCATCCATATGAATCAAAAATATTTTATAAATTTAATTCTGTGAAATAATATGTTCATTTAGAAGAAGATGATTAATTTAGAATTTCTAAATATTCTGCATATTTTGCTTTTGGTTTAGGAGGGACATTAATAGGAACAATTAGTGGATTTCATTTGCTTTTAAAATATGTTTTTAAACCATATTACACTACAACATTTGAACATTTCAATCATTATAAACATTTATATTTAGGATTGTTGGTTGCTTCAAGTGTTACATTTATGTATACATATTTGACAACTTTATACATAAACAATGTTTCAAGACCATTGCTATACAAATATTTAGATGAAGCTAAAAAGAATGGTTTCTAAGATTATGAGATTAGTTTCAAACAATAATGATAGAGTATCTATATATATAAATGTTTATAATTGAATTCATAAAATTAATAATATTAAACAATTATAGATGATAAATTTAGAAAATAACTAATATATCTTGATTTTCTTATATATAATTATGAATACTATGAATATATTTATATTTTATTTTCTGAATCTATTATATAAAAATATTGAATTTTATAAAATTACAGTTCTGAAAAGAGATTTAAAATTTGAATTATTAAATGGATATTAAATTTCAATTAAATTCATTTAATTAATGGGCATATGTAATTCTAAAAATACAAAATAATCTTAAACCTATTCAAAATAATCAACTACATTAAGTACAATTCCAATCATTAAAAAAAAAACAAATAATAAAAAATACAAAAAAATTACATTTTGTGATATCGAGATTTAATTAAAACAAGTAATGTGTGATACAAAGAGTCTTTCCCCTCCACCAAAACTTTGCTATTATAGTAGCAATAGAAGTTTCAATAAAGATATTTTATTTGGATAATTGAGAGTACCTAATGAAAGGTTTAATTAAGTTGCATAAACACTATAAAGCAAATAAACGCTTTTTGGGAAAACACTTAGATTTTCAAATTCTTCAAAAAGAGGATAAAGAATGTGATTTATGAATATACCATTAAATAAAAGATATTTTACATTTAATGATATCACAATAACTATATTTTAATCCTTACTTAACATATTTACATTAGAGAAGCAAATAAATACTAAGTTCTTTATTCATTTAATGACTTTTGATTTTAAAGACAGGAATTATATGACATCATTTTAAATATTATTATGTAATAATACAAAAGCAGAAAATCTTTATATAAATGAAAAATAATAATTAAATATTTATATAAGTTTAATTATCTTCAATAATATACTATGATCAAGAAAGATTTGTCAATTAATCAACAATCACAATTTTTTATCGTTTAATTGGTTCAGTCTCCTATAGACTATATTATAATCCTTCATTATTTGACCCTCTTAATCTAACTTGATTTGATATTAATTTTTAATAATTAGATTAGGTTTAATCTTATTCATATTAATTATCTTATTACTAAAAATATATAAATAATAACTATACTTTTGTCGATTTGATCTTTTTTTTTTTCTTCTTCTTTTCCTTTTTATTATCATCTACCAAAACCTTATTTAACGAATCATGTAGATTTTGCATTGCATGTTAACTTTCAATTCTTTGACAAACTTTTTAACTCATCTCATACCAATTAGTTGTAAAAGTTAAAATGATGTATAAAACAGCCAAAAGTGCATTAACTAAACTAAAAGATAGCCATATGCCATAAACTTTTAAACCTAAACCAAAATCACAAGCAAAATATAAAAATAATGGTATTCCTATTAAATAGTATACTAAAAGAGTAGAATATGTTACAAAATCTTTTCTATCAATTCCTTTTAGAATTCCAGTCAAAGTTCCTTGCAAACCATCAATAACAAAAAAGCCAAATACAAAAATAGGATATACTTCTAATAAAATATCATTGATTTCTTATCTTCCAGCTGAATAAAAATTAACCCATTAATCTTTAATAAATGATAGAGTAACCATAAATATAGAAGTGAATCCAACAAATAAAATTACACCAACCAATGAATAACTCTTTGCTCTTTTTAGATTTTAAGAACCCATTTCATTACCTACAAAAGTCATCAAAGCTAATGATAATGACATAGGAAATCTATAATAAAATGTTGAAGTATTTGATAAAGCCATTTATGCATATAATTCATCAGATCCAAATCCAACAGCAATAAAACTTAGAAGAAAAAATACAAAAAAATCAGCATATATATGTGCAATTATAGGAAATGATTCTTTTAAAAAGCTTTTAAATATATTCTTCTATCTCTTTAATGAAAATTTAAATCTGTAATTTGAGAATACTTTTTTTCGATATTTAGTACAAATTATTACTAAGATACAAAGTATTAAATTAAGAGCTTCTGTACATATAATAGCTAAACCTGCTCCTGGTACTCCTCCACCAATATTTAGATATTCAATAAATAATTCACACCATAAAATATGTATCATTGCTGTGAATAGTTGTATGTACATAAAAACAGCAAAGATCTAATTTAAAAAAAAATCATATACTTTATTTGAGATCAAGAAACTTTTGATACATTCATATAGGATAGCAAAGAGAGTTGAAGGAAGCAAATAATATAGATAAAGCTAAGAGGCATCAGAAGTTGCTTCTCTATCTCTTTCATTAATTGTTAATGCTATTATAGGTTTAATCAAGATTAGAATAACTATGAAAAAATTGATTAGGACATACCTGAGAATGGAATAAAGTATAGTAAATGTATGAGTATAGTTAATGTAAAATATGTTTAAGCCAATTTAGGTTTGTTTGCTCCTAAAGCTTGAGCAGAATGTACATTCAATGATTAATTGGTTCCTATTTCATATTTAAAGAAGTATTACCAAAAGCCATTGGAATTAACAATACATTTACTATTGTATAAGCAAATCCTAATCCAGCTACAGAACTAGGATCATTATGTTGTGCAATGTAATGTAAACTGATACCAAATACTACATCTAGACAAACATATCCAATGACAGTATAAAATGTTGAGAACAATAAATCTGTAAACACATTGGATGTATTTCTATTGGGAGCTTGATTTGGATTATCTTTGCTTAGAATAGAAGATCCATGAGGTTAGCTCATTTTTAATTAAAATCTAATCCAAAAGCTTAATAATAAATAAAATTTTAAACTTTAATGTTGGAAAACTTGAAATAACAAAAAAATAACTAAACTTCAAGTAAATAGTCTCCTAAAAAAATAATAAATGATTTCGAATATCATTTAGAAGATTGTCTAGGGAAAGGAGAATATAGTTCTGTATTTAAAGGACGGGATAGAAGATCTGGATAAGAAGTAGCAATTAAAGTAAATAAGATTATGACTATATGTTTAGGTTATAGAGAATTCTAGATTGAATTCAAATTTTTCAAAACAGATGTTGAGTAATGAAATTGAATCATTAAAGAAACTCCATTCACCTTACATTTTATAGTATATCAATTATATATACACTCCAAATAATCAATATATCATAACTGAATATTGTAATGAAGGAGAATTGAGATTTGTAAAGAATCGATCAGATTAATAATTGTTAAGGATTTTCCATTAATTACTGTAGGCATTGAAGGAACTCAAATCTAAGAGTAATTATGATATAAAATAAATAGATATAATACATAGAGACATCAAACCTCCAAATATTATGATGCAAAAAAGCATACCTAAACTAGCTGATTTTGGTTTTAGTGTTAATATTAATTTTTTGGAGTTATAAAAATCATCATTTGGTACACCACTCTATATGGCACCAGAATCTTTACTAAATGATACTTATAGCTTTTAGTCTGATGTATGGTCTGTTGGAATTACAATGTATGAACTCATTTATGGTAATGTTCCCTTTTATCATGGCAAAGAATCTGAATTAAAGAAAATAATACAAAATTATGTCAATAATCCTATCTTAATAATGCCATAATCAATATTTGTTTCATTACTTAAAGGAATGTTAGATCCAAATCCTAATACTAGATTCACTGTAGAATAATTATTATCTATGATTTCAACTGAATAAAATACATAAATTAGTACATAATAAGGATTCAACTTTTTAAACAATTTTGCATAAAAATTATAACATTTTGAAACTAAAGTAGATGATATATGTCTTCGATGGGCAATTTTGAAGATATTATCATCATAATTTTAAATGAATTCAATTACTCAAAATTAAATCAATCAATAGATTAATTAGATTCATAATTCTACTAATTTTTATATGATTAGAGAATAAAAGATGATTGATCTAATAAATTCAAAATCAGATACATGTATTTCATTTAAATTATTTATTTAGAATTTGTTTAATTTCTTCGTTAAATTTTGTAATAAAAAGTTCATTGTTAACAATATAAACCTATTTTATAGGATATACTTCAATGCGATGCTATATTATTTCACTTATTTAAATGAAATAGATAATTTTATATATAATACCTATTTCATTATTATATTTTTAATATTTATTTATTCCATTCTTATAGCTAAATTATCTATTCTTTTATCATAATTTATTGTAATGGATATATTTGATAGAATTTATGATACATATATCAAATTATACATAAAATAATAAACAAGAAAAATATCATATACAATATATATCAATTTTTTAGGGTATATTTAAATCTAAGATAACCAGTTAATTAGTAATTTAAAATGGGCACTTTTAAGTTGATATTGTCTTCTGGTATAAGACCACTTTCAAATTTTTCAACATTATTTAATGGGGAAGGTTAAGATTCATCTTCTTCATGGATTATCTGTGGGGATAGCAATGAAATTTTAGGATTTGAAATAATAGATATTTAACTAGATGAACCTTTGAATTATGATGTGTCTTAAAACTTTTAGTGATTTAAAATATTTAAATCAGATTTAGATTTAATAGTTTTAGTTGATTCTGCGATATTGCTATCAATCTTATTGATAGGTTTTGTTTTTGAAGTTTATTTTAAGTTTGATTTTTTAACTTGATTTGAGTCAGGAGATAGTAAATTGCTGTTTTATTAAATACTGACTTTAGATTGTGATGTGACATTTGATCTATTGGTCTTGTCATCTGTCAATTAGGTTTTGCAAATTTATTCTTTCTTTTAAGGAGGATTGGATTTGGCTGTCTATATAACTTGAGGCTTAGGTTTATTGTCTTAAGGATTTTTGGTTTCAATTACACCACATTTATATTACTCTAGAGAAGAGAGTATTGAGGGTTAGTGTCTGTGTATGGATGCATTAAATAGAATCTGAGTTTAAATAGAATGAGCATACATTTTCTAAGTCTTTACCCTTGAAAGTTTAGAGAGAGAACCTTCCTCCAGGATGATCATCTACAAAATGTGTTAGATCATAGACATTGTTACGATATGCAAACAGAAATCTTATTCAAAACGGGATACTACCTATCAGATCTGGCACTCTCTTGTTGCATCTAGGCTAATGAAGAGTACTTTTTTAACATATAATATAAATTTAATAATAATCCTTTTGATTTAGCTTTTTTTGTGATATATTTGATAAATTTTAATAAACTAGTTTTTGTGTTATGTAATAATAATAATTATACATATTATTTAATAATGAATGACTTATATGGAAGAAGTGCAAGCATTATGGAATCTTAATAGAAATTAGAATTATTCATAAGTTGTCGTGGATTAGCTAACATGGATACCTTTTCAAAAAGTGATCCTTATGTGATAATGTATGTGAAAAGAAATAACTAATGGTCAGAAGTAGGAAGAACAGAAATAATTTAAGATAACTTAAATCCAAACTTTGCAAAGACATTTATAATAGAATATTACTTTGAATGTTAATAGCCATTGAAATTTATCTGTAATGATGATGATGGAAATGGATAATTTGATGTACAATTTAAATGAAAATATTTAGTTTATTGGAAGTGTTGAAACTACATTAGCAAATATTGCAGGAGCTAGAGATTAATTATTAATGTTAAATCTAAGTAATGGTAATAAGAAAACAGGAGTATTAATTATAAGAGCAGATTAGGTTAGAATGATAAATGATAAAATAATCATGTAAATAAGTAAATTCTAATTATTATATTTTTTAGGTGCTGATAATCTACCTAATACAAGGTTTTTACCTTGGCATTGTACATCACCCTTTTATAGACTATATAGAACAAGAAAGGATACAAATTAATAATTATTAGTTTATGAAAGTGAACCTATGAAAAGTACTTTAAAACCTATATGGAAAAGATTGGATATATAATCTTAGAAATTATGTAATGGAGATTACTATATGCCTATAAAAGTTGAAATATGGGATTATAGAACTTCAGGAAGTCATGAACATATTTGTTCTACTGAATTTTCAGTAGATGAATTAAAAGGAAAGAATATGGTCAAAAAAATATTATTTGATAAAAATAAAAAATAATCTGGTTCTATTTGTTTCAATGAAGTAATCTAAATCTAATTATATTTTAGTTTAAATTAATTGAAAAACCTAGTTTCTTAGATTATTTATAGAGTGGAACATAAATAAATTTAATTTCTGCTATAGATTTTACAGCATCTAATTAATCTCCAAAAAATCCAAGTTCTCTTCATTATATTGATGATTAATATCATAAAATGAATTAATATCAATAAGCATTATTAGCTGTAGGAGAAATCTTATTAAATTATGATCATGATAAAAAAGTACCTATATTTGGATTTGGTTGTAAACCAAGACTCCATAATTTAAATACCCCTTAAACTTTACATTGTTTCCCATTAAATGGTAATCCTCAAGATCCAGAAGTATTCTAAATGGATGGAATTATGCAAGCTTATAATTATGCAGTAAGGAATGTCTAATTTGATGGTCCTACTTATTTTAATCCAATTATTTAAGAATCAATGAGAATAGCTTAAACTTGTAAGGATATGAATACTAATACATATTTTGTATTATTTATTTTAACAGATGGAGAAATTCATGATATGAAAGTATTATATATTTCTATTTTATAGTAAACAATTGATTCCATTGTAGCATCCTCTCATTTACCATTATCTATTATAATTGTTGGAGTAGGAGATGCAGATTTTACTAATATGTCAATTTTGGATGATGATGATGGTAATCTACATGATTCTTTTGGAAGGAGAACTCAAAGAGATTTAGTTTAGTTTGTTCCATTTAATTAATTTAAGAATAATCCTGAATTATTAGCCAAAAATGTATTATAAGAATTACCAGATCAATTAGTTGATTATATGCTTTTAATTGGTAAAAAACCTGGACCTAAAAATTGTAATTATTATCAATTATTATTATTTTAGTCATAAATTTAGGATAATTCGATATCAATCAATATTCATAATAGTATGGTTTATAATAATAGGTTATGTAACCTAATTAATAATAATAATCAGTACCTTAAATACCTTAATAATCATTTCCAAATTTACCACCTCCATCTTAATTTTAATAACCTCCACCTCCACCATATACTTAATAAGTATATTAACCTTAATAACCCTCATATTAATCATAATTGCCTTAATATCCTACATAATAATAATCAAGTTATCCATAATAATAATAATAAGTTTACCCTCCTCCTAATTATTAATAGTAATAATAATAAATATATCCTCCTTAATAAGCTGGATTCTAATCTAAATTTATTTAAGGTCTAGCCAATACAAATTTCTTAGGATAACATATAAATGATGCTTAATAATAATAACTTAATTAATAATTGCCTTAATTTTAATATCCCCCTTAAGAACCAGAGAATCCATTAGGTATGCAACCTTAACCAAATTAATATTAATAAGTAAAACAACCTCCTCCTTATGTGCCTGACAACCCTTATGGATTATGATAAAATCATTTTATATCAATCATTATTAATGATATCATTCCAATAATTTCTTTTATTCTTATTTTCAAATGTGTTTTAAATTTAAGATTTATATATTAATTATTTGAATATTTATGATGTTTGGTTTAGTAACTTAAAATTATTTCAATTAATTATTTATAAAAATAGTTAAATAGATTATAAATATAAATTGAATTTTGAATAATTTATATAATATATATAATAATTACATAAAATGACTCAAATTTGTGAACTAGTTCATATTAACAATAACATTTATTTAATTCATTCTTGTATTTTATATATGGTTTTAGCATTTCTTTTATCAAAACGATTACTGAGTCTTAATGTTTAGCTTATCTATTTTAATAATTTCTTATTATTGACTTCATCAAAAAATTAGTTTTCAGTATAAGATGCAACTATTTATTATAGAGTTCCCTTTTGTTCTGGTAGATTTTATAGAATGCTTACTAATTTATTTCTCATTTTATTGTCATCCTCTCCTCTATCTTAATAATTTTCATTTAAATCAAAATAACCCTTTATTTTCCTAATAAATTAACTTCGATTATTAGAAAGAGTAATTGAGATTGATCTTAAACAAGCTGAATCTTCAGATAATTATCCATTAAAGAAATTTTGATTAATAGATTCAATAATTTTTTATTTAGTACCACATCTTCCTTCTAATTATTATAGAGTAATCTTAATCATATCTTCTACAGTATAATCATATTTAGTGCTAATTCTTTAAATTTTTAATTATTCTTTTGAAGGATCATCTTTCATACTCAAACTTCTAATATCACTTAATTGATCTTATACATTTTTTTTTAATTTTTATATTTTTGATTATACAGAATACCAAGTTCTACCTAATTATTTTGATAATTCTTAAATTTATTAATTAGTAATTGGACTATTTTAGTAAGTATTAATAAAATTTAATAAAGTTTTCATTTCTTTATTTGACCAAGTTTTTCTTCCTTTTTTTTCAATTGCTTCATTTACAATACTTAAAGCACTCAATTATTGTTCTTATTAATTTACAGAATGTTATTATTATTAATCAACTAATTATATTGTTTATGGTTAATACTATCCTTTATTAATATCAATTTAATGTTACTTTTATTAATAAATTTATTGAAATTATGTTTTCTATAATTTAAAATCTTATAATGATTATTATTAATTTTCAGTATGCAATTATTAAATAAGACCTTCTTGTTTAAGCAACTCAAAACACCAAGAGCTATCAGCTTTATGAATTAAATTGAATGTCTCTTATATAAATTCAATCCCTAAAGAACAAACAAATGCCATAAATTATTTTACATCTAATCTAAAATTATTTTTTGATTATTATACATACCTTTTTTGTTATCTATACATTTTTAACTTATTAATAGTTCTTATGTATTGATAATAAAATTATTTGAAAACTTAAGGTTGAGATAGAGATTACTCTAAAAACGTAAAATTATCAATATTATTTAATGCATCCTAAAATTAAGTAACTATAATTTGTTTACATTATATTTTTATTATTCTAAGAATTCATTTTATTTCTCAATAACCTAAGAAATTAGTGTATCTATTTCTTCCATAAATGAAGGTAAACTATGAGACATCTTACGTTAAGGTCTCATTCTTGGTTCATGTTGAACATCTTATTACTTTTGAACAAATTAATTCACTTCAGGCTCTACATTAAAAAATTTATGAAGCCTAAAGTTTTTAATTTCTGGCTACTCTATCTATATATGCTGAGGGAAATTTTCATTTTCATCCTCATCTATATCAAATTATCCCAAAGTTACAAAGCAATCAATCTTTTTAAACAAGTGTGAAGGACTTTACAATTCATAATACTCATCTTCCATTTCTATACCTTACCTATTATCCATTTAATTTAATATTAAATTGTTTTTTATGTATACTATTTCATATTACAGCTTTTAAATAGGTGAAATCAATTGTAAATGTAAATGAAGAATATATTAATTTATATAAACATAATAGTATTCCCAATTAATAATATCTTATCATACAAAAACTAATGTTATTTAATATAATCTTGTTACATTTATCCATATCTATTTATAAGAATTTCATTTAACTTTATTAATTTAAATTATTCAAAGTTCCATTATAGTCATCATACTAAGCATTCCTAAATATTTAGAAATTATCTTTTTCTAATAATTATAAATTTAAATTGAATACAAGTAACATTTAAATAAGGAATGAATAGATTAATTTAAAACATAAGAAAAATTGACTTCTTTAGTGTGACTTATTCTCCAGCAATTTCAGATGGATTTAATTATAATCATTCTAGTGTTTTAGGTGGAATGATATCTATTTTCATAGCCATTTTGAGTTTGATGTATGGTATCTATTACATATACATATGGTGGACTTATTAATTATTGCCTAAAGTGACATCTGATTTAAATTAATTCAGTGAGAATGACAATTTTGGTTAACTTATGAATTATATAAATGTTAAACCAGCATATCAATAAGGATGGTCTCCAATTAACCCTTTTAAAAGAGATGAAATTATTCTTTAACCTTTAATTATTGATTTAGATGATATTGAATTCAAATGGAAACCTTTACTCTCTAATTAATAAATAAATGATGTCCTAACAATTAATCTAGAAATGAATTACACTAAACAATATTATATCATATTCACACTTTGTAAAGAGGATTATCTAATTGATCAATAGAAATGTGCATCAGAAGAGGCTAAAAACCTTTACCTTTAATAATATGGAAATTCTCTTTATGTTGAAATTTAATTTACAACCATCAATCCATCTACATTTGAACCTTAAATTTTTGAAAGAACATATCCAATAAATATACATTCCTAAGCAGAAATGTGTTCATCCATTATCCTACACTATTAGATGAATCATTATTTAATAGATAGAGCATTTCTATTCTCAACTGGATAAGAAGAACACAATTTTATATCAAATTCATTAAATTATCCACAATATTCCTTAAAAGATTATTGTGATAAGTAATTTTTACCTAATACATATGGTGCTTTCTTTGTATTATTTTAATAATAATATTATACTGTTTAAATTGCATATCCACCTATTAGTGAAGTATTTGCAGCAATAGGTTCTATAATTAGTATATTATTCTCTGTAAAATTTATTATTACCATATTAAATCTACAGTAATTAAGATAAGATGTTTTAGATGATATTATGACATAATATTATCCAGAAATCAAACAATTTTAAATTATCAAAAACTGGTTTGGCAAAATTACTTAAGTTAAATTTAAAGGTCTTCCAGTAGATATATCTAGTTATTTTCAATTTTAGAAATAAATACATTTTCAAATGGCATGTAAACTCAATTATAAAAATCTTTTATATGAAATGTCTCGATTTCAATTCATACTCTTGTCAATGAAAAGAAGAACTGAAATAGAAAGAGTTCATAATATTGGTATTAAAGTTCCTATTTAATTATCAGAGTCTGGAGATTCTTATACAATTACATAAGGTTAAGTGAATTAATTAAAAACTATTAATTTAAGAAATAATAATTAATCAGAATATAAATATGATATTCTTACTATTAATGATGCATTAATTTTGAGTTATGATTATAAAAATTTTGAATAAAGTATTCTATCATCAACTAAAAGATCTGCTAATGAAAATAATTAAATTGAATAAGATTTTTTTGATATAAATTAAATAGAACCATAATATAATTAAAATGAAGAAGTATGATTTAATATATTCAAATTTAATAATAACAATTTAATAAGTTAAATCTTTAATATATAAATATATAACAATAATATTTTTTTATTCATTACATTTTAGATTTCATAAAATCTTCTAAAACATCTAAATGCTCAGAATAAAACTACTTAATCATTCTTATTATATTTAAATTATTCATATCTTATAATCTCTTTGATGAATATGATGTCTATTTTTATAAATTATATAATATTTACATAAAAATTATCAATGTTCTCTTACAACTCATTAAATTCAATTTATTAATGTTTCAACATTACTTACAATTCATCTTTTTATTTTTATAACTAACCTAATTTCTCTTTTGTAATCTTAGCTATTGGTTCAATAGAAGCAATCTAATTTTTAAATAATAAATTTTAATAACATCTAATTTCCATTATTCATTGTCTTATGTTAAACTTTATTTAACATTTTCAATCAAATCCTTCTTAGATTTTATTGTTTATTATAATGACTTTTATATATCATTAATTAATTCTCTACTTTTTGATACTGCATCATTAATATTTCCATTTGTCTAATTTTATTAAATTTAACCTTGTAATTAAGTAATTAATTATACTTATAAGTAAATTTAAAGGTGAGTCATCAGTGCTTGTAGTTATAAATTCTTTTAAAATTGCTTCAGGATTCTCTTTCAAATGTTATTTCTATCCATTCAATTTTTAAGGGCTAGAAGGAATAAACTCATTGAAACTTTCAAGAAATAAGGCAAGTTCACTGTTTTCTAAATCAAATGCTGTTAACTTANAGTTAAATTTAAAGGTCTTCCAGTAGATATATCTAGTTATTTTCAATTTTAGAAATAAATACATTTTCAAATGGCATGTAAACTCAATTATAAAAATCTTTTATATGAAATGTCTCGATTTCAATTCATACTCTTGTCAATGAAAAGAAGAACTGAAATAGAAAGAGTTCATAATATTGGTATTAAAGTTCCTATTTAATTATCAGAGTCTGGAGATTCTTATACAATTACATAAGGTTAAGTGAATTAATTAAAAACTATTAATTTAAGAAATAATAATTAATCAGAATATAAATATGATATTCTTACTATTAATGATGCATTAATTTTGAGTTATGATTATAAAAATTTTGAATAAAGTATTCTATCATCAACTAAAAGATCTGCTAATGAAAATAATTAAATTGAATAAGATTTTTTTGATATAAATTAAATAGAACCATAATATAATTAAAATGAAGAAGTATGATTTAATATATTCAAATTTAATAATAACAATTTAATAAGTTAAATCTTTAATATATAAATATATAACAATAATATTTTTTTATTCATTACATTTTAGATTTCATAAAATCTTCTAAAACATCTAAATGCTCAGAATAAAACTACTTAATCATTCTTATTATATTTAAATTATTCATATCTTATAATCTCTTTGATGAATATGATGTCTATTTTTATAAATTATATAATATTTACATAAAAATTATCAATGTTCTCTTACAACTCATTAAATTCAATTTATTAATGTTTCAACATTACTTACAATTCATCTTTTTATTTTTATAACTAACCTAATTTCTCTTTTGTAATCTTAGCTATTGGTTCAATAGAAGCAATCTAATTTTTAAATAATAAATTTTAATAACATCTAATTTCCATTATTCATTGTCTTATGTTAAACTTTATTTAACATTTTCAATCAAATCCTTCTTAGATTTTATTGTTTATTATAATGACTTTTATATATCATTAATTAATTCTCTACTTTTTGATACTGCATCATTAATATTTCCATTTGTCTAATTTTATTAAATTTAACCTTGTAATTAAGTAATTAATTATACTTATAAGTAAATTTAAAGGTGAGTCATCAGTGCTTGTAGTTATAAATTCTTTTAAAATTGCTTCAGGATTCTCTTTCAAATGTTATTTCTATCCATTCAATTTTTAAGGGCTAGAAGGAATAAACTCATTGAAACTTTCAAGAAATAAGGCAAGTTCACTGTTTTCTAAATCAAATGCTGTTAACTTATTTATTAATACTACAATTAATACTTCATCTTTAAGTAATTGTTCTAATTGTGGTATTACTTATCCTAATTCTAAAAGTAGATCCACTCTTTGCATTCTGATATCTTCTGATAATTTGGCTTCATTTGATAATAATAATAATTCATCTGCTTGTAATGCTGATGTAAATTTAGTTAACATCATCTAATATTTTAATTCTTATTTTTTTTATGAACCTATGTCAACAGAACCAACTACTTAATAATTATTCTTATTGATAGTTGTTCATATCATCAATTATCTCAGAAACTAATTTATCTTCTTCTTCATTTATATAGACAAGAATTTCATATGGAGCTAAATGATATTTATCATATTATTACATTTTTTCTCGTTCAAATATTATTTCATTTACTTTAAGATAGACATACTATATTCATTATTTTTTACTGTCTCAAGTAAAGCTCCTAATTCTTTAGAAATCACTAATCCAATATAAATAAATAGTAAAATCATTAAATTATTAATTGATGTTTATAATAATGATTCTTAAATCTATATTATATTATAATTAAATGATGTTTTATAATCAATTTTTTACTTTATAAATTAGGTTATCTATTTAATAATATTATCTAATTATATAAAGCTAATAGTATCTACATATTTACAAATAACTAATTTGATATATAATGATAAATAAATATTTATATATAAATAAATAAATTTAATTAATATGGAGGAAAATCCTGTTGTAAGTCAACCAAAAGGCAAAAATTAAATAATAACAACAACAGCAGGAAAATCAAAAGATGAAATGAGAATATTTTTATTTGAATTTTTTGGAATGGCTTTATTTGCATACGGGTATAAATTAATTAAGATTTAGAATCATATGTTCATAAGGTTCTGATGAATTTTTAGCATTGTTTTTCTTTGCATCAGTTTGTTTAGCTGGTCCATTTTCAGGAGCACATGTAAATCCTGCTGTTACATTATCAATGTTATTGTCTAGAAGAATAAACTTTGCTTAAGCAGTGATATATTGGTTGGCTCAATTTTCAGGAGCATTATGTGGAGCTTGCTGTTGCTATTTAATTTTGAATGAAGTAGATAGCCCATAAGTTAAAAGTACTGAATATTCATGGATATTATCTGATATAAGTGGTGAGGCATTTGGAACATTTACATTCATTTTATTCATACTCATTCAAACAGATCCAGAAACCACTTTAACTCCAGGAGGACAACCTATGACTACTTATGTTTTAGTTGCTATAGCATTGTACTTTTCGAGAGAATTTACATTTCATTCAGGAGGTATGACATATATATTAAGAATAGGATGTTTAAATCCAGGTATGGCTGTTTCATTGCAATTATTTTAATCATTTTAAACAGGAGATAGGTAAAGAATGGACTTTTTATGGGTTTATGTTGGAGGTCCATTAGGAGGGGGTTTTGGAGCTAGCGTATTTTTTGAACTTTTTTATAAGAAATAGATAAAAAGACTCTGATATTATAAATAATTTAATGAATAATAATTTAGTAAAATTCATTTGCCCAATTACTAAAGAGATATTAGTACGATAAGGACAATATTATGTTTCAAGTATAGGCATCAAATATCCAATTAAGAATGGTATTCCTTGTTTTACCAAAAGAGATGTAACTAAAGATTGAGACATCAATTTATTAAATGATTATTATAATTCAATAATTATATTTAAATATTTATTCCACTCATTTAAACATTATTGACTGTCTCATATTCTATATTTTATCTTTTTAAATTATTTTAACATTTTTGAATTCCTAATAATTATTGCTGTTATATTTTCTATAATAATTCTTGTAATTAGCAGGTGCATCAAATTATTCCACTCCTGTCTTGATAGTTGGTTGTATTATCTTTTAATATTCAGCCATCACATTATCTCTTTATTATGATTAAGATTGATTAGGATTTTCAACAACTTTTGAACTCAATAAAGCTGATTATTACATAGCAGATTAAGTTAATGTTTGAATAGCAAAGTTTTTCAATTAACCTTATTATTATTTTTAAGGATTATCATTATCAAATGATTAAGTATTAAGATTTTAACTCTCTGTCATTTCATCTAACATTGGATTAGCTGCTTATTCTTCATCTAAACTCTTAAATTCTTTAACTTGCCATTAAGGAATTAATGGTTTATCAATCTTAACTGTATTTTTCTTTAAAGCTCTCTATGTTTTTAGCATAAGATTAGCCTTCTTTTTCAATTTGTTATTACTTAACCCTTTGATTAGAGTTGTTGCATTAGCTCTAGTAGCCCATTATTTTCTATCGAATCTCTATATTTTAACTCTATCCTATTTAAGGTCTAAAACTGTAGATTCTTCAATCAATTCTTGAACTAATGGTACATAATGAGTTTTAGGACATTAATCAGCATAATGATCTGTATTATTACAAGTATAACATTGTTATTCTACTAAGTTATATTCTTTAGTGAATAATAATTTATCTCTTATTTGACAATACATTTCAAAATCTTCAGGAAATTTCTTTAATGTTTCTAAAAAGTCAGCTCTTGTAATTGCATAAACTTATGAATATTCTCTAGCATTCACTGTACCAGTTCTTGGAAAACCTAATATATATTATAATAATAACCTGTAAAGAATGACCATTCTCCGAAATAACTATACAATCCCAATCTTTTTTTAATAATTTCACTATTTCCTGGTTTTACAATAACAGAACCTCCAACAATGTAATAAATGCTTAAATCATCAGTTTAGTCTGTAGATCCTACACCAATAATCTCATCTCCTTAAGAAAATGATTGTTCTCTAATTTTTTAAGCTAATTCTTTTAAAAAAGGTTTAGTGAAATGATTAGCAAACATAGTTTTTTAGAGAAACTATCCTAAAGATTAATACATCAATTCTTATTTTAATTCAGGTGCTAGAATTTCAAATACTTATTGTTCACTTTCCTAATCTCTACTTCCTTCCTCTGCCCAATGTTCATTTATATATTATCTAATACGTTCTCTTAATTCAGAAGGTACATTCTTTTATTCCATAAATTTATTAATAGACACCTTATAATATTAATATTAGAACATTACTTTTTATTTGAATCTTTGCATATAATACGAATTGTATTCTTCCATCATCTTTTAAAAGTTATTAATATTCAATGCAAATACAACAACAGCAAACATAACACCAAAGAGAGCAAAGGAACATTCATATATATTCATAGGAGACTAAAATATAGATTAATAATATATTTACAATATCACCAAAACCCATAGTTGTAGATAGCACATTCAAACTAAAATAGAAAGAATAAAAGTAAATTTCATGAATTGATTTGTCTTTGATGACACCAAAATTACCTGGTACATTTAACCATGTATTAATATGTATATTATCACCATAAATTCCTAACACATACCAAATACAACAATAAAAATTGAAGCAGAAGAACATGAATATTAACATTTTTGTTATTTGATAGAATGTTCTTAATCTTTTATGGAGTAATATCAATTCTGCAATTTGATGATCAATTCTAAGTAAAGAAGGTAATTTGAAATAGAACATAAAGAAGATGAATCTCAGATGATTAGTATCTACTGCTAATCTAATAACACAAGAGAATAACTAGTCTTAATAAATAAATATATACAGCAACGCAATCAAAAACAAAATATCCATAAAAATAATGCATGGCTATCTTTCTTTTATCCAAAACAAGATTTCCATGTTTATAGTATGAGGTTACAAAATCAAGAAGCATGTCTGTTAAAAGTATTATAAAGATTCCATAAAATAAAGTATATCGTCCTGCTGGATTTATAAGTTCCTTTAATTATATACACTTATACCTTCCAAAAATCATCCCCATACATTACATAGATTGGTACTTCGAAAAAAACAAAGAGAGTTGTAATTGCTACAAATATCTTCCAAGGCCAAACTCGTTTAGGTAGAATGACTGGAAGCCAAGATAAGTATTCCTCAAAAAAATTGTTATCATTTTGACCATGTTCATCATTTAAATTATCATCATATATTTTAATAACTCGCTAGATCTTTTCTTATTCTTCTTGCATCACATTCTTTTCATGAAATTATTCAAGTTTCCATTTCACTGTTTTATTTAAAGTGCGGCTTCTTGATCTTTACTCGATAGACATTGAAGAAGCATCAGAAAGAAGGGAATCTTATAAAGAGTATTGTTCTTGCATCTCAAATGAAGTCATGTAATAAATTGATTATTTTATTAATCTTATTTAGCGTCATTTTAATCTAATTTGTATTGAAAGACTAATGATAAATAAATTATGTTTAAGACAAGATATTTAATAACCAACTAATTCACTCATTTCTAAAGATCTTCCTTCTCAAGTCAACCATTCGATTTAGTAGTCATTGGTGGTGGTCCAGGTGGATATGTTGCTGCAATCAAAGCTGCTCAATTGGGCTTAAAGACTGCTTGTGTTGAAAAGAGAGGTACTCTTGGAGGTACTTGCTTGAATGTAGGCTGTATCCCATCTAAAGCTCTTTTAAATATAAGTCATAAATATGAAGATGCTCACAAAAACTTCAAAACTTTAGGAATTAAGGTTGATAATCTTGGAGTTGATTGGGTATAAGTACAGAAGAAGAAAAGTGATATAGTTGGATCCCTTACTAAAGGAATAGAAGGTCTATTTGCTAAAAATAAGGTTTCCTATTATAAGGGATGGGGTAAATTTACATCTAAAAATGAAATCTCCATCGATCTAAATGATGGAAAGAAAGAGACAATAACTACAAAAAATACACTTATTGCTACAGGCAGTGAACCCACTCCTTTCCCAGGTTTAGATTTTGATGAGAAAATAATCATATCAAGTACTGGAGCATTGTCTCTTCAATAAATTCCTAAAAAAATGATAGTTATTGGAGGAGGTGTTATTGGTGTTGAAATGGCCTCTGTTTATTAAAGATTAGGAACAGAAGTTACAGTAGTTGAATATTTAGATAATATTTGTGGAGCTATCGATCTTGAAATATCGAAAGCATTTTAAAAAATATTAACCAAATAAGGAATCAAATTCTTAATTGGACATAAAGTTTTAGGTGGAAAAAATCTTGGTAATGCTGCTGAAGTCACTATTGAACCAGTAAAAGGAGGTGATAAGATTACATTAACTGCAGATCATGTCTTAGTAAGTACAGGTAGACGTCCATATACTTAAGGATTAAATGCTGAAGTATTAATTACACATAATTTAGTCTATTGGTGTGAAGTTAGATAATAGAGGAAGAATTTAAATTGGACATAATTTTACTACAGGAGTTGACGGTGTTTATGCTATTGGTGATGTTGTTGAAGGTCCTATGCTTGCACATAAGGCAGAAGAAGAAGGAATTGCTGTTGCTGAAATCTTGTCTGGAAAAGTTGGACATGTTAATTATGATGCCATTCCAGGAGTCATCTATACCAGTCCAGAAGTAGCCACTGTTGGAAAAACAGAAGAAGAATTAAAAAAAGCTGGAGTTTAATATGCTAAAGGATCTTTCCCATTCTTAGCCAATTCTAGAGCAAAGGCCAATGACGATATTGAAGGTTTCATTAAGGTTTTGACAGACAAAAAGACAGACAAATTATTGGGAGTTCATATTGTGGTATTTCTTTTGCTTTATAAAATAGGGTCCTAATGCTGGAGAAATGATTGCTGAAGCTGTTCTTGGTATTGAATATGGTGCTGCATCTGAAGATCTTGCAAGAACTTGCCATGCTCATCCAACCTTAAGCGAAGCTTTGAAGGAAGCCTGCATGAGTGCTCATTTCAAACCAATCCATATGTGAAGAATGAGCAATTGATAATAAATAGTATAAATATAATTCAATAAATTTCTATTTAATAGCTCATTTCTTTTTCTTTTAAGTTATTGCCTATTTGGCTTTAGTCTCACAAAATGCTATATGCTTTTTGGCTGTTTCTGAATTGAACTTTCTGTTGCAGAATTTACATTAAACTAAATCTTAAGTAGCATCCATAGCATTCTTTAATGATGCTTATTCCTCCTTTGTTAACTACTCTCCTTTTCCTTATTTAATGATTGCTCTAAAAGCTTCACTTTAGGCCTTCCATTTAGGTTTATCATTCTTAGATTCTTTTTGTTTTTAACCCTATTTTTATTGTTATTGTTATTATTATTATTGTTTCTTTTATGGAGGAGGAGGAGGTCTATATCCCTCTTCTTCTTCTTCTAACTATCTTTATTATTAAGAATCAAACACTTTTCTCTTTTATTAGAATACTTTTTAGCAAATCTAAAGTTTATAATAATTTATACTTTTGCATGTTTTTCCAAAGCTTTCTTATTAAAAGATCTTCCACAACCTTCAGGACATTCGAACAATCTTTCATCTTCTGCTTATTCCATAGGAGGCATTTAACTTTTTTATTATTATGGTTATTGAATTTATTGCTATGGTTATTGTATTTGTTATTAATATTATGGCTATTATTATTATTTTGGTTTTATTGGTTAATCCTATATATATTATTATGGTTATTACTATTAGTATTAAGGATATTATTATTATTATTATCTTTATTATTATTATTATTATTATTATTATTATTGTTATTACTATTATCCTCGATTATCTTATTAACTATTCATTGTTTATTTGATATTTTGTTATTTGTTTTAAACTGGTTGCTACTAATACTCTTAATATTATTAATATGATGATTATTAAGAATTTTAGAATTACACTTATTATGGAGTTTATGGCATTGTTCTTTATTATTACTAAGATTATTAATATTATTAGTATTATCTTTACTATGATTGTTATTGATCTTGATTTTTTTATTACCTTTAGAACTATTCTTATTGAGATTTCTATTCTTCAAATTAAGGTTATTTAAATTATGCTTAAGATTTTGCTGTATAAGATTATTATGGTTAGGGTTATTATTATTATTATTGATTTTATAACACTTATTGCCTCTAGGTTTAAGTATTTTACAGGGATAATCGAGTCTATTGTTACTATTAAGAAGGAGTTTATTATTTATTATTAACCACATTTTATTATTATTGATTAGCGGTTTATTAAATATTCGGTTAAGCTTTAAAGTACTGTTGAGATTGTGTTGGCTGTGTAGTACTGGCTTACTTTGCATTTTGAAATTGCTTATTCTGATTTATTGATAACTAAGAATCAAGGGAAGGTTTGTTGGTTGGAAGTGGTCTATCATCAAATTATCGTTAATCTTATATTCTTATCATTTCATTTGGATTTTGTAATTATTATGTTGGTTATGGTGACTTTCCTTTCTATAATAATTTTGGTATTGGTCTTTCATCTATTTCTGATACAATTGGTTTATTTTCAGCAGTAGGTCTTTCAAATGTTGTTCTTTATGGAGATCTGCCAACTGTTTTTTTAGTCTAATCTTCTTGAGTTCGAACAGGAGCATTTGATAAATTTTGAAGTGGTTTAGCGGTACCTGGACGCTCATTTACAACTGGTTTAAGGTTTGACAAGGTTGTACTCATCTAAGGTTTAAGTTGTTTACTAAATGCTTCATAAAGACTCTAAGAATGAAATCAATGCATACTTATTTGGGTTATTTAGACATTCTTTGTTGACTGTTTGAAAATTTAAAATATATTATTTCGTTAATAAATTAAAACTATAATCAATATACTTATGTATATTTATAATGATTTTTGGATCTTCAAAGAGAAAAACAATATGATCTAATCAATATTGATATACTTAGAAATTAAATAATCTTTCATCAAAATAAGAGTTTGTGTGAAACAATTTTCTCTATGAAATTAATGTATTTTTTTAGTAATTATTAATTTTTGTAAATCTTTTTAAGTCATTTAAGAAATTTGGGAATTATCGATATAAAATAATGATATCTTTTCTAGAGTTTATTTTTACATATAAATGTTTTACAAGTAATATATAAATTAACAAACTTATTGTTTTTATTATAATTATTTCCATAATTTTTATTAGTAATTACAAATAGGATTCAATACAAATTAAATATAGAGTATATTTAATATTTTAGATTAATATATAATTCAAAATATGAATTCAAAATTGTATTCTTTTTTCACTTGTTTTATTTGGTATCTTTTAATAATAGTTATGTAAATTCTTAAAAAGAAACTTCACCATCTCCGTTAGTGTCTAATTCCAAGAACACACTTTCCCATTATTTATCCTCCAAGTCTAATCCACCTAATATTTCCTTTAATTCTTATTTAGTTATAATTCCATTTCCATCTTTATCAAATAATTTAAATGCTGTTTCCAATTTCTCTTTAGCCATTAGGTTTTACATTTCTGTATAACCTATGATAAATTCTAAAATTATTATTTTTTAAAATTACCAGTATAATCAATCGTTCCTGAATGATCAAGATCAGCTGATCGAAATATTTTATCAACAATTTATGAACATTTTATTTCATCTTAATATAAATTCATATAACCTAAGATTAAAGAATTCATTTACATGAAATAAGTTCCTCTTTACTTAACTTTCCATCACCATTTTTATCAATTGCTTTGAATCCTTCGATTAATTCTTTTTTTTCTTTTGAATTCATAATTTATGTTGAGATTAATTATAAGATTGCAGAACTAAGTTTACTTTTATTCTGAGAATAAATAACAAATAAAATTTACATGAAAAGATTCAAGATTTTAAAGATTTCTAGGATTGATTTTTTCAATTTTTTAGTTGTTAACTATCCATGGATCTTTCAATCCAAATTCAGCTGAAATTCTTTTCGTCGGATCTACTGTTAGCATTTTCAAGATGAAACTTTTTGCTTCCTCTGATACATCCTTCCATTCTGTTCCTAATAAATAATAAAATATAATTATCTACCATTAAAATCCACTTATCCTTATTTAATGTTTTTATATAAATCATTAAGATTGTTTCCATTAAAAGGAGGTTTGCCTGACATAAGAGTATAAAGAATGACTCCACATGACCAAATATCACATTTATTGTTATAATTTTGATCAATAACTTCTGGAGCAATAAAATATGGAGTTCCTATTTTTTATTTTAATTAGGAATTTTGTTCTAACTATTTTGCAGTTCCAAAATCAATAATCTTAAGACAGTCATCTGAAGTCTTGGAATCAAATAATATATTTTCTGGTTTTAAATCTCTTGATATTGATTCATTTATTACCTATGAACAATATTTCTTTAATGACAATAATTTACTGCGCTTAAAATTTGTTTCATATAATTAGCAGCAACCTTTTCATTAAAATTATTTCTTTACTAAACTCTCTAAAATAGTTCTCCACCACTTAAATACCTTATATAATGTAAAATATTACTCAGTGATTAGATAATATTGATGTTCATCTTGATAGAGTTCATAAATATTTACTATGTTTGGATGATCAAGATTTTTTAAAATGTTTACTTCTTGAATCATTTTATCCCTTTAACTTACAAGTATTTTGTCCTTTGCTATCTATTTCATTGCCCGAAGTATCTAGGTTGATTTTTGTATCACCAAGCTCACTCTTCCATAGGTTCCTATAAATATAAAATTAATAAATACCTTCCCCTAAGGTTGATTATACTTTATAATAGGAGAGTATGCTTCCACTCTTTAATGATATAAAGATATTAGGAGCAACTTTAAAATTTGTTCTTTGTTTCTTAAGACTTTTGTTCGATTTTATTGTCGAAACTTCTTGAGTTTTGTAAAAGGTACTCTAACTACCTCTTGTTGAAGCGTATTTTCTTTTAGGATTGCTAGAGCAAACACCCATAAAATGGAAAAAGATATTAAAATTATTCAATAAAAATGTCTATAATGATAGCTTATAATTGTTAAACCACATTTAGATTTGAGATTCTTTATGTTTTGAATGATAAACAATCATAATAAATAAATAATTAAAAATCACATAAAAAATTCTTAAATTCTTAGCTAACTTGTTAATAAACGTCAATATAAATATTTGAAGTTATTGAAGAAATTAATTACATAATTGATGGAAATCACATAATTCTAATGAATTTTATATAATTCCATTTTTCATATCAATTCAATTACAAAAGTAAATTAATTTTTCTTAATTAAAACATTATAATAATTAAGCTGTTTTTTAAATATTACTAGAATGTATGATCCTACTAACAAAACGATTACCAATTTATTAGAACTATATATTACGAATAATTTCATAATACTGTTTATGTTTTAAAGATTTGTTAACATTGAAATAATTGATTTAATACTATATTTTTTTTTCTTAACTAGCTTCTACAAATTATTCCTTAATTTTGAATAATAAAAATTATTTTAAAATCTTACTCCTCCATTTTAAGTGAACAAATGAAAAATTAAAAGGAATTTACAAAAAAGTAAATAGGAGAATACATTTTCGAATTCTCTTAAGAAATAGGCTCCGGATACTCATCTAAAGTTTATAAAGGATAACACATCAAAAACAATCAAGTTGTAGCCATAAAAGTAATTAGTTCCCAAACATATACATCCCCTATACAAAAATCTCTTTTAAAAAATGAAATTGCCATTTTGTTGAGAATAGATCACCCTCATTTATTGAGAGTTTATGAAATAAGTTAAAGTGCTAACAATACCTACATTGTTAGTGAATTATGTAATGAAGGTAGTCTGGAATAATAAATGAAAAAAAATGAATTAACAACTGAAAAAGTTTTATCTATTTTATTATAGGTTTCTAAAGGCATTCTAGCTTTGCATGAAAAAAGTAAATAAATATTATATTTTTAGAAATTATCCATAGAGATATAAAGCCAGCCAATATCCTAATTAAGGATGGTATATATAAATTAGCTGATTTTGGGTTTGCCTTAATTGAAGATTAAATTGAAAGTGTAATAAAAAGATTTAATGTTGGTACCCCTATGTATATGGCACCAGAAATTTCATAAACAAATTAATATTCTGATTATAGTGACATATGGGCTTTAGGAATCATGCTCTACGAAATGTTGTTTAATTGTATTCCTCCTTATAGACAAGATATAAAAACATTTCATGAAGATATTCTGAAGAAATGTCAGAAATAGGAATTTAAATATTAATCCATAATTAAAACATTGTTATTTGGAATGCTTTAAATAAATCCTTAAGACAGACTCAATATAAATTAAATTATCTAAATATTGAAATAAGACCAAAGCCAAAACGATACTATTTCACCAAGAGTCCAATCTCCTTTGTAGAAACTAAATTATTAATTCGTATAATCCAACATTAATTCTCCACTCTCAACACCTAAATAACCAACTATGGAAAGTTAAAGATAGAAATACTAAAAGCATGTTCAATCTCATAATAAAGCTTCAACATTTGATTAGAAGAAATTTGATTCAATGAAAATATTTTCAAAAACAGATTGCAAAGTAAATTCTGTATCTGATTTTGCAACTTAAGAGGATCTACCATAAAATATCTTAAAAATGAAAAATGAAAATTGTGAACAAATTGGATAGATATCAACTGAATGTTCATTTTCAACCTAAGGTGTAAGATAGTAATAATAAAAATAAAAGTTTTAATCTTAATTAATATAATTACCAGCTATCATATTACCAACATATAATTTTTGTTGGTTTTTAGAAAATGTTATCAAAAATATGAATATCTAAAATGAACAAAAATAAAAATGTAATTTTCTATTGAGAAAATTATTGGCAATCAAAGCTAAAGCATTCTATTCTTTTGCTCCAAAATAATATAAAGATTAATTGAATATTTGGATTAATTAATTGAACTCTTATTATGAAAAAGTTTAACATGTATTGAATTTCACTATGGATAACACATTTCTTATATTTTTTAATACATAATTGGAAGATTAGGGAAAATTACTTAGCATGTATTTAGTTAGTTTGCTGAGTCAAATTATTTTAAAAGAATAAAATCCAGATTATGAAGTTCTAATAGATATATTGTCAGAAAATGTCAAACATCAAAATGATCCATTCCTATTTGCTAGAAAGTGGGCTCATAATCAATAAAAATGATTTCTATTTATAAAATATTATGATTTATTATACTTTAAATTGATACTATTTGTACATAATCGTAATATTATAAACTCTGATTTTGCAATAAATTTGTAATAATGGGAACCTGTTAATCATAGAAATAAAATAAGAACTTTGCCAATCAAATAAACTAAATTAATCTCGCTACTTAATTTCCTAGACTTACAGATCAAATCCATTTTTTTGATTAGATTAGTTTGGAACAATTAAATTAGCCTGATTTGTCAACCTTTCTATCTAAACATATAAACAAGAATAGAATAGTTAATGAAGGCAAGACTTGGATTGCAGTCAATGAAGTTAAATGTATTTTAAATACAAAATCAATTGTTCTAATAAGAAACTTTATTCCAGAAACAGATGCAGCAATGCAATTGATCTATTTACTCAAATAACTAATCTCAGTATCAGTTAGAGTTTAAGAGTTATAAGTTGATTTTAATGAATATGCTGTTGAGTTGTTCCATTATTTTCAGGCTTAGCTGGTTTAAGTATGTATCTAACACAATAAATTTAGGTTTCTATTGAAGTATTATTAGCTGTAAATACATTAATGAAGAAATAAGAACATTGGTGGAATGACAACTATTTTAGTTGGAGGAAAAATTATATATAATCAATGTTTAAAATTAAGTAGCCTGATGTAGAGAAGGTGGAATTCATTCATCCATTCTTTGAATACATTGCCTTATTAAAGGAATGTGCCAAGTATTTTTGTAATCAACTTAAATCTCCTGATCTTATAGCGATAGACATCAAGGCTTAATAAGAAGTCTTAGAATAATTTTACAATCAATTAAGAACTGGCTTTTTATAAAATCAATCAACTTAAGCAGATAGCATCAATTGGGAACATCATTTGGCTTCTAAATAATTAGAATAAAGACTTTAAACTTACACTCTCTTCATTAAAAAGAAAAACTCTATTTCTTGATTCTATAAGTCACATTAATCTAAAAAAATATTATACATGAAATATTTCATCATTAATTTTGTTTCAGGCACTCTCTCAAGTAAACACTCAATCTAATTGAATAGGTTGCATTCATACATTAATTGGATATCCATTGGATTTTATCAAAACCAGAATTCAAATTTAACATAAAAAGCAAGGCATGATAAAAGCAGGAATTCAAATTATTAGAGATGAAGGAGTAAAGACTTTGTACAGAGGTAGATTTTATACATTTGCATAGGGGTATCAATACAGCTTCTAAATTCAATTTGCGCTGGATCAATATATTTTCCTACTTATGAACATATGAGAAAGTGGTTTGCTAGAATGGATAATTTAAGTGAACATAGCTATTTACCATTTTAACAAACATTTTTAGCAGGAAGTATGGCAGTATTATACAATTACATTAAATAGGGTATTGCTAGCAATATATTTGCATGTCCATTAGAATATGGTAAAATTTTATCCTAAAAAACAAAATTATAAAAAATGGAGTAAACTGATGGACCAATTCATAAATTGTTTCAAATATTCAAAACTTAAGGCTTTTTTAACATTTATAAGTAAACTACGATTAATTAATTCTTTAGAGGTCTTAAATTATAATTAATGAGAGATTCAATTGGCTGCGGTTTATATTTTGTATCTCATGCGAAGACATTACAATACTTTACCCCTTAAGGAAGAGATAGAACAGAAGCATCCTAATTTGGAATCTTGATGGCCAGTATGTCTGCAGCTGCCAGCTTCTGGAGTATTTCTTATCCAATTGATATTGTTAAGACTAGATATCAAGTATTAAATGAAAGGTAAGTAAAGATTGCATTGATATTAAAGTACAATTAGAATCATTAAGTAAATCTATTCTGAAGGAGGAGCCTTGGCATTCTATAAAGGATTTTAAGTGACTGTGATAAGAAGTGTTATTGTAAATATTTTTTCTTTATGCACCTATGAAAATCTAAGAAGAGTTGGGTTTAAATATTTTTGAAATAAATGTATTCATGTATAGAAATTAGTAATATTATTTTATTTATCAACTAATTCAACATTCACAACTTTTTACTTCTTGATTATTATTGCTCGCCAACACTTCTATTGGTTAATCTTTTTAATGATTAAATTCAATCACATTAACTTAATCATTATTATCCTATAAATTAATATTCGAAATCGGTGATTAGTCTTACTAGTTTAGAGGTATCAATCCCAAATATAAAAATAAGATTGATTCTATACTTATGCTAATGTTGTCTAATAATTAATTCATATTTTCTTTGAATTCTAGATCTTAATGATTGATTTAAATTTGATATTCAATATCATATTATTCAGTTAATTTTTAAGTATGCTCGTTTATGTCGAAGTTTTCTCAGTCTGTTTTATTCTAACCAAAATTGTTTTTTAGATTTATTTATCCCTATTAATGCAATTTTAACATTTGAACCAGCTTAGAAAACAAGTTCTTATCCATTTATCAATATGCAAAATAAAGATGTTTCATTTGAACAATCATAAACCACAATCGCAGCTTTTGCTTTTTTTTTCATGGCTTTATATAAAATAGATCAACACCTTGACACTATGGATCTGTACTTTTCCTATCCTGCACTATCCCATATTGAAAATTTAGCATTATTTCTTGCGAATGAATGATGTTATACTCCAATGGTTGTTTCTGTATTAGAATTGATATCCAAAAAACTTTTACTTAAGTAGATCTTCTTACTTATTGAAAATCGTTGTTTTGTCTACTCCACAATCTCCCAACATAATAACCATAATTAAGCACGGATTATTTACCTTTATTTTAAATATTGTTTGAGATAGTTATTAAAATATTTTAGATTATATAAATTTTTGATACAAAAATTTTAACTAATATTATTATTGTCTACAAAAATTTCATATAGAAAAATGAATGCTTTACTAATATTTCAAATTAATGCAGAATTTATACCTATTAATGATTCTTTCACTTATATTAATAATTACATTAGGCTATTCATAAAATTAAGAATTAAGAAAATAATAGTTATTTAATCCTGCCTATCATAAAAAGTTGGTCCTACAATAAACAATTTAGAGTAAAACCTATGAGATTGATTATGATTATTGATTTAGATAAACTGGATTACTATCTTCAGATAATTTGATTGAAACTTACTTTATATCTTGTGTATTTGAAAATAAGTACTATTTAGTAAAGAAAATAAACTAATTGTGTAAATTCAAAAAGTAGTATTGTATGATCTACCTATTATATTCAAACAATGAATTCAAATATCTAATGATAATTATTCTTTAAAAAATATAAATTGGCCTGTATTCAATTTTCTTATTAAGATGGGCTGCCACATAATATTATATTTAGATAAAATAATATAAGCAATTAGAATTTTATATGGTTAATTTAAATTAGATTAGGCATCTTTTACATTTGATGGTATCGATTTCTAAAATTGAGAATTAAATGGTTAATTTGCTTGACTGACTTATGAAATTAAGAAATAAAATCAAAGGTATGCTTCTAATGAAGTAATATCGAAATTGTCCCCTCCACCTATATTTTAAAAAATGATATGTAGAAATTTTTTGCTTAGAACATGCAGTTCCCTTAACAATTTGTAAAAGAATACCATAAATACTGTATAAATGAATTTGCTATAAGTGTTTGGTTTAAGATTTAATATAAATTGAAGAACCTAAAGAAAAATAATACCTTTTGTTATAATAAGGATGAAGAAGTACGAAAGGGTGTATTATATGAATAGTTAGATGATTAGTATTAAATCTATTCGAATTAAGTGAAGAGTTCAAATATTTTGTTTGCTTTAAAATCTATTAAAATGATAATCATTACCCAACTATTGATTAAATTCTGTCAATAAATAATTAAACAAGACTTGTATGTAGGTTCAGAGCATTCAAATTAGTGATCCTCATAATCTTACAGTTGATTATTGAGAGAGTTTGGATTTTTATGAGAATGTATTAGTTTTTGAATTAATATATTCAAGAGAATAGTGGAATCTTTCAAAATGTAAAAAGAAATAATTCTAATACGAGAGGCACGGATGATGAGAAAAATAAAAATACCGACCTTAAAGAAGAAAATTGAAAAATAATATTATATAAATTTTATTTAATGATCCAAGAAATTAAACCTGTAATAGATGAAGGAATTAATCTAAGATGTAGATTTTATGAGAATTAGTATCCAAAAGAGAATGATTTAGTTGTTGTAGAGGTAGTGGAAGTTCAAGAAAATGCATCATATGTCGAATTATTAGAATATGATAGAATAAGAGGCATGATTCCCCCTAATGAAACAACTAGAGCATTAAAGGGTGGAATTCAAAAAGCTTTAAAAATAGGAAAAATTCAAGTTGTTAGAGTGCTAAGAGTAGATGAAGATTAAGGATATATTGATCTGTCTAAGAAGAAGGTGGCTAAGGATGAAGAGCAAATGTCATTATAAAAATTTGCAGATGGAAAAATGATTCATTCGATTATGAGAGCCATTGCTGAAAAATGCAGTATCAATATTCAGGAATTATATAAAACTATTGTATGGCCATTATAAGACAATAAATAAAATGTTTCAGTTCTTTAATTATTTAAAAATGCTTTAGCAGATCAGAAACATTTGGCTAAACTTAATCTATCTGAATAAATTTAACTTAAATTAATGGAAGAGATTGAGAGGAGATTAAAACCAGAACCAGTTACTATTAAAACAGAATTTGACTTAATAAGTCATGATTATGCTGGAAGTCTTATTATCAAAGAAGCACTAATCGCTGGATCAATGAAATCCACTGATGAATGCAAACTATCAGTATTCTATAATTTTAAATTAGTTTGAAATCAAAGCATCTCCATCTTATACAGGTAGAACAACTACAATCTCAAGAGATGGAGTAAAGATTATGAAGGATGCTTTGGCTGAGATTGAAAACGTTATGAAAAAGTATTAAGGTTAGATGAAAGTTAAAATTGAAGTATTTCATCAAATATTTAATATAGCCCAAAGTTGTAGGAAATTAATAAGCTGATTATATAGACGAAGTAGAAAATGAAGATGGAGAAGATGAATATGGGATTAATTAGGAAGGTGGAGAAGGAGATGATGATGATGATATGGGAATGTAATGAATTATTTTAATAGTATTAAATTAAATATTGTTAATCAATTATTCAGGAGTCTTAAATATATCAAATTGCTCTAAGCTTCCAGTTATTTGAGAAATTATTAAAATAATTATATTAAAATCTTAATCAATAAATTTATTATTATATTGTATACAAGTTTTAATTTATAAATATAGAAATATACAATCATATAAGGGTTCACAATTATTGGTATATAGAATAAAATTTGAACTTAATTTACATAATCTACATTCCTTGAGTCATGACATTATGGGAACATCTGTATATTCTAAAATCTATAGGGACAATTTTGCAATTGGATTAAAGGGAATAATTATGTTATGGAGCTTGATATTTTTAATATTATAAATAAGTAAGTATTTTAATTAGATTTTGTTAGAGCGAAGGAACTATTTTTATTGTATAATTATTATTTTGGATCATTTTAATATTAATAGAGTTAAATTAAGAATGAAGTAATAAAGAAAACGGTCTTTTAGGTAATAATGCAATCAATCTCTTCTTAACAATATTTGATTATGTCTTTAAAGTTATACACTAAATATAAATTTTTTCATAACCAGAGAAGGCATATTGTTAATTGCATTGGCTAGCATGGGAATCACTTAATCATACTTTTGATTCAATTAGGGTAAATTTATCGCCTAAATAATCTAATTAAGTTACTTATAATATGTTCTTCAATGGTATAAAGTCACAGATAGCTCATATTAGAAATTTAAATGTTCCTATAATTTGATTTAGGTTTCTTTGAGGTCTTTTACAATTTACTTCCTGCTCTCATGCTTTCTCTGAAAATTATCAAGTTCTTAACTACTCTCTTTATTTCTATTATTAAATCTGACTCTCCGCTATTTATTATTTTTTATATACTACAGCATACTTTTACAAAGATTATCATTAATTTTACACTTTAGAGTTCTCCTAAACCATTAATGACCAAATTCGCTTTACAAAAACTAATTCCTGGTCTTTTTAAAATTATACATATTTCATTTTTTGATACCTGAGAAAGTTGGGATAGTTTTTATAATTAAAATAATTTGCTAGTACTTTGGAGGACAATTCACTTGGATTGAAGACTACAAAGTTGTTCTTTTTTTGTTCCATGATAATCAGTAAAAATATTCAACTTTTACTATTTTTATTAATTATTATCCTATTCAAAATAGTTAAAAATGATTTTCCAACTTTTTTGATATCTCCAATCTTAAGTTGATATTTCTTAGTATTAAAAAATAATTAATTGTTTACATTACATGATGCTATCAAAATCAATTATTTAATTACTTGTGTTGAAAATAAAATCAACTCTCATTTCTACAAAACAATTGATTCCTGAGCTATTTGATAGCACAGTAAAATTAATTGCAAATTAAATTGAACATTTTAGAATTTTTTTTACTATGAGCATCTAAAAAAGCATTTGCTAAGTTAATTTCTAATTCATGATCTATAGTCATTAATTAATTTCAATAGATGCCCTCATTTTCAAATCAACAAATATAAACATATATCTAAGATACAAATTTTTTTCAATAATTTTCACTATGACCTCTTACTTTATAATTATGTTTACTGAGAAAAAATTATTTAAGATTATATATTTGGATTTTAATTGAAATATTTTCAGACTTTTAATTCGACTTAATGTATATTAGTTTATTTTAGATTATCTTAGATTCTCCAACTTTCTTAAAGGATAGTTTAAAATGATCAATTATTAATTTGTGCATCTTCAGAAAATTATCATTTCATTTCTAATTATATTATTACTTTACATTTTTAGCTATAAGAAAATTCAATCTTAGTTTGACCAAACACTTAAAATATAATATATTATTAAACATATAAAAATTTATTTATTTCCAATTTGAATGTAATTTTCTTTTCTTAATTCAATGTAATCTAATTTAGATTAAATTAGAAAGATTTCTTTTTAATAGACATTTGTTTATAATATAATCCATTAAATAACATATATATCTCAATTTTTTCCATTTTCAAAAATTTAAACTGTTCTTTCATAGCATCAGCTACATGTTATTATTCCAATATGTATAAAATAAAAAAACAACTTATTTTATTCGATTATCAATTTCTTTTTCAAAAGTTCTGTCTTATTGGATAACTCAAATTTCATCGCACCGTTCAAATGCATGACTATGGTCGTAGGTCACTCTTCAGCATTATAGAATTTAGTAATAATTCCTATTAAGGGAGAGATATCAGATAAAACCATAAAATTTTGAAAGTTGAGTTCATAATTTTCCTAATTGTTTATAAACTATTGATTAAGTATATATACTGTGAAAAATAATTGTAAATGAAAAAGGAAAAAAATTAATTTAATAAAGAAAATAGCAATAAATTAATAATCCTAATGACAGACTATTGATAAAATACAAAAAACAATTAAGGGATTTTGATTAACAATCATAAATAATGATTATTTTACAACAGAAGTTGTTACGTAAACTAACATTAAGACTCACATAGAGTAAAAAGCTTTAAGAAATTTCAAATTTATTAAAGCTCACTCCGAATCAAGTGTGGATTAGGATAATGTGGTATTAATCTCTGTCATTTTATCGTAACATGTAGGGATCATGATAGAGGAAGATAAAGAATTGCTTTATGAATTTAGGGTAAAGAGTATTAGAGATACCAAGAGTTTGTGTGCAAATAAATAAAGCAAAAATTTATTCATTTTTTAAAGGATCTCAGTTTAGAACTAAAAAAAGATTATTAAAGATTATATTATTGATTCCGGAAGCACGCCATTTTGTAATTGCTCAAATTCATCCTGCCTTTGATACTGAAGCTATATAAATAATTTATAGTTTTGTTTCTTATTGAATTACATTGCACTAGATATAGTATTCAGTGCATAAATTATTAATCAAGATAGAAAAAATANTCTTACTTTATAATTATGTTTACTGAGAAAAAATTATTTAAGATTATATATTTGGATTTTAATTGAAATATTTTCAGACTTTTAATTCGACTTAATGTATATTAGTTTATTTTAGATTATCTTAGATTCTCCAACTTTCTTAAAGGATAGTTTAAAATGATCAATTATTAATTTGTGCATCTTCAGAAAATTATCATTTCATTTCTAATTATATTATTACTTTACATTTTTAGCTATAAGAAAATTCAATCTTAGTTTGACCAAACACTTAAAATATAATATATTATTAAACATATAAAAATTTATTTATTTCCAATTTGAATGTAATTTTCTTTTCTTAATTCAATGTAATCTAATTTAGATTAAATTAGAAAGATTTCTTTTTAATAGACATTTGTTTATAATATAATCCATTAAATAACATATATATCTCAATTTTTTCCATTTTCAAAAATTTAAACTGTTCTTTCATAGCATCAGCTACATGTTATTATTCCAATATGTATAAAATAAAAAAACAACTTATTTTATTCGATTATCAATTTCTTTTTCAAAAGTTCTGTCTTATTGGATAACTCAAATTTCATCGCACCGTTCAAATGCATGACTATGGTCGTAGGTCACTCTTCAGCATTATAGAATTTAGTAATAATTCCTATTAAGGGAGAGATATCAGATAAAACCATAAAATTTTGAAAGTTGAGTTCATAATTTTCCTAATTGTTTATAAACTATTGATTAAGTATATATACTGTGAAAAATAATTGTAAATGAAAAAGGAAAAAAATTAATTTAATAAAGAAAATAGCAATAAATTAATAATCCTAATGACAGACTATTGATAAAATACAAAAAACAATTAAGGGATTTTGATTAACAATCATAAATAATGATTATTTTACAACAGAAGTTGTTACGTAAACTAACATTAAGACTCACATAGAGTAAAAAGCTTTAAGAAATTTCAAATTTATTAAAGCTCACTCCGAATCAAGTGTGGATTAGGATAATGTGGTATTAATCTCTGTCATTTTATCGTAACATGTAGGGATCATGATAGAGGAAGATAAAGAATTGCTTTATGAATTTAGGGTAAAGAGTATTAGAGATACCAAGAGTTTGTGTGCAAATAAATAAAGCAAAAATTTATTCATTTTTTAAAGGATCTCAGTTTAGAACTAAAAAAAGATTATTAAAGATTATATTATTGATTCCGGAAGCACGCCATTTTGTAATTGCTCAAATTCATCCTGCCTTTGATACTGAAGCTATATAAATAATTTATAGTTTTGTTTCTTATTGAATTACATTGCACTAGATATAGTATTCAGTGCATAAATTATTAATCAAGATAGAAAAAATAGCAGAATAAATATGTAAATAGAAATTAATTCAAAATTTTCTTAAAGTTGATAATTTTAATAAAATATTCTTTTAATCAGAATGCAAAATTAAAAAATGTGTAATTCTATTAGTATAAATTAAAAAGCAGAATTTGTAGATTATTGAAAAAAAATGAATTAACAATTATAGTTAGTATGGGTTGACAATAATATTAATAATTTTGAGAATTAGAGATATTAGAAAAGATTAGAATAAATAATTAGTGAGTGTAGATTTGTTAATTAAACTGATGATGCTTAAAAAATTGTGTAAAATTAATAGAGAGATTGAACATTAATTGAATTGTCTTTTTTGGAATTTTTAGAACTTACTTCTTTTAGTTTTTGGAAACCACAAATCTCATTGTTATTATAGATTCTGGTATTCAAAAGTTTGAAAAATATGTAAATAGAAATATAGAATTCTTAAGTGCTCGGGAATCTTTGATCTAATAATTCAAATAAGAAATGAGCAATGAATCTCAATATAATCATTAATTTTATGAATTAAATATCAGATTTTTATTGATAAACTAATAATTATAAGAAAATTACTAAGATAAAGAGGAATTGCTGAATTAGGAAATTGGAAGACATTTAGTTATTTGTAACAATCTGTCATATATTAAGAAGCGAAAAAATTCCAAAAAACAAAATAAAATTAGTAATTTTGAGAAACTAATTTATTATTATAAACATGAATAATCAAAGTTTGATGAATTGGAATAAATTATGCAGACATTGTGTTATGGTTAATCAAATTTAGAGAATAAGAGCCTTAAGAATAAATTATAATATAGAGGGATAAGTTTTTAGGAAGAAAATAAAAAAAATTCTTTTAAATCATAGAAGAATACTAAAAATGCTTAAAAAATAATATAAACATATTTTGGAACTGTTTTTTTGAGATTTAAATACAAATTATTATTTGAAATTTCATTAGGTCAAAAAAATCCTCATCCCTACTTTAAACTAGAAGAATATAACTCTGCGATTCCATCTGAAGAGGAAGTAATTTTATTTCCTTAATTTGAATTTAAAGTCCAAAATATATTATCTTGGCTAAAGATATAATAAGTTAAGAATAATTTTTAATGCCTTTGAATAGCACAGCGAGAAAATAATACCAAGACAACAGGATTAATTAAGATCTTAAACCAAAACTGCTGAAGATTGCTTCCTTTCACTAAATTAGAATTAATTATATAATGAAAAAAATAAGAAAATTTTCAATATCAAATGAGACCACAAGAAAATACTTAAAAGCAAACTCGGACGATTATTTTTTAAAGTTAGTATCCTAGCTTGAATAATCTTAATTATTATCAGTAATTCAAAAAGAGTTTTCATTTGAAAATTATATTACAAATTAATTTTTATAAAAGCAGAAAAAATTATTCATAAATAGTTCTGAAAGATTAATCAATGAATTTATTTTACTAATTAAAAAATAATTAATCTAGAGGAATTTAAGAATGACATTAAAATATTATTGTAAGGTGTTTTTATAAGCTGAAATAAAAAGAAAGACGAATGAGCAGAAGGAAGATTTGTATTAGATTTTAACTGATGAATCTATTTTTAATGTGATAATTGAAATATTAAGTAAGTAAATCGCATCAAATTTCTTTCATAAGATAACAGTCAAGCACTTTTTAAAAAATATATTTTTAAGTTCTAAAAACATGTCACTTTTTGATAAATAATAGATCATAAGCGATATAGATGAGAACATTTAAAAATTAACTGAACTTCTAAATTAAAGCACATGACTTTAATAATAAAAGCTATTCAAATGAAAAACAAGAAAAAACTAAATTAGTTCTACTACTTAAAAAATCACATAATGTGATTTTTATTTAATTATTACAATTATTAATTCAACTTACAGATTTTTATAAACTATTCATTTAAAGTGGGTCAAAATCACTTCACTTGTTAGTGGATATGAAGGTAGATATTAGGAACTAATCATTCGAGAACATAAATATCAAAAATACTTCTTTATTAGGAGCAAATTTGGTTCAATGCAATTTAAGTAGATCTGAATTTAATAATGTAACTATAAGCAGTATGAATCTGAATGGAACATTTCTGTTGAATTGTAAGTGGAAGCATATTAAGATCCATGAATTGAATCAATTAGATGGTCATAATGATAACATGAATTCAGTCTGTTTCACTCCTGATAGTACTGTAGCAACTTGTAGCCGAAATCCTAGGTATAATACCATTGATAACTCTATCCTTCTATGGGATATCAAAACACGATAATAAAAAGCCAAATTAGATGGTCATAGTGATGAAGTTAGATCAGTCTGTTTCTCTCCTGATGGAAATACATTAGCTTCTGGTAGTTATGATAACTCTATCCGTCTATGGGATGCCAAAACAGGATAATAAAAAGCCAAATTGGATGGTCATAGTAATTGTATCAACTCAGTCTGTTTTTCTTCTGATGGAAATACATTAGCTTCTGGTAGTGATGATAACTCTATCCGTCTATGGGATGTCAAAACAGGATAATAAAAAGCCAAATTAGATGGTCAT